>JAVKPL010014105.1:0-80419 GCA_032173675.1 Gastrolobium villosum
AACACAAAATCAATTTCATCGGCATTTATTTTATTCATCAGTTTTCGACGAAATTCTTTTTTAAGTCGAAAAACTTCACAAAATCAATTTCTTTTGCATTTATTTTATTCATCCATTTTCGACGGAATACAATTTCCGTCCAAAATCTTCGACGGAATCCATTTTCCGTCCAAAAACTTCACAAAGTCAATTTCTTTTGCATTTATTTCATTCTTCTGTTTTCGACGGAATCCATTTTCCATCGTAAAACTTCACAAAATCAATTTCTTTTGTATTTATTTTATTTATCCATTTTCGACGGAAACCATTTTCCGTCAAAAAACTTCACATAATCAATTTCTTTTGCATTTATTTTATTCATCCATTTTCGACGGAATACATTTTCAGTCAAAAATCTTCGACGGAATCCCTTTTCTATCGAAAAACTTCACAAAATCAATTTCTTTTGCATTTATTTTTTTCATCCATTTTTGACGGAAAACTTCACAAAGTCAATTTCTTTTGCATTTATTTTATTCATACATTTTCGACGGAATTCATTTTCCGTCAAAAATCTTCTACGGAATCCATTTTCCGTCGAAAAACTTCGCAAAATCAATTTCTTTTGCATTTATTTTATTCATCAGTTTTCGACGGAATCCATTTTCCGTCGAAAAACTTCACAAAATCACTTTTTTTTGCATTTATTTAATTCATCAGTTTTCGACGAAATTCTTTTTCCGTCGAAAAACTTCACAAAGTGAATTTCTTTTGCAATTTTTTTTATTCATTCGTTTTCGACGGAATTCGTTTTCCGTCAAAAATCTTCGACGCATTCCGTTTTCGTCGAAAAACTTCACAAAATCAATTTCTTTTGCATTTATTTCATTCATCAGTTTTCGACGGAATCCATTTTCCATCGGAAAACTTCACAAAATCAATTTCTTTTGCATTTATTTTACTCATCAGTTTTCGAAGGAATTCGTTTTCCATCGAAAAACTACACAAAATGAATTTCTTTTGCAATTTATTTTATTCGTTCATTTTCGACGAAATTCGTTTTCCGTCAAAAATCTTCGACGAAATCCATTTTCGTCGAAAAACTTCACAAAATCAATTTCTTTTGCATTTATTTTATTCATCCGTTTTCGACGGAATCCATTTTCCGTCAAAACACTTCACAAAATGAATTTCTTTTGCATTTATTTTATTCCTCCATTTTTTACGGAATACATTTTCCATCAAAAATCTTCGACGGAATCCATTTTCCGTCAAAAAAGTCACAAAATTAATTTCTTTTGCATTTATTTTTTTCATCCATTTTTGACGGAATCCATTTTCCGTCGAAGGAATCCATTTTCCGTCCAAAAACTTCACAAAATCAATTTCTTTTGCATTTATTTTATTCATCAGTTTTCGACGGAATTCATTTTCCGTCGAAAAACTTCACAAAATCAATTTCTTTTGCATTTAATTTATTCATCAGTTTTCGACGAAATTCTTTTTCCGTCGAAAAACTTCACAAAATGAATTTCTTTTGCAATTTATTCTATTCATCTGTTTTCGACGGAATTCGTTTTCCGTCAAGAATCTTCGACGCAATCCATTTTCGTCGAAAAACTTCACAAAATCAATTTCTTTTGCATTTATTTTATTCGTCCATTTTCGACGGAATCCATTTTCCGTCCAAAAACTTCACAAAATCAATTTCTTTTGCATTTATTTTATTCATCCGTTTTCGATGGAATTCATTTTCCGTCAAAAATCTTCGACGAAATCCATTTTCCATCGAAAAACCTCACAAAATCAATTTCTTTTGCATTTATTTTATTCATCAGTTTTTGACGGAATCCATTTTCCGTCGAAAAACTTCACAAAATCAATTTCTTTTGCATTTATTTTATTCATCAATTTTCGACGAAAGTCTTTTTCCGTCCAAAAACTTCACAAAATCAATTTCTTTTGCATTTATTTTATTCATCCATTTTCGACGGAATACATTTTGCGTCAAAAATCTTCGACGGAATCCATTTTCCGTCGAAAAACTTCACAAAATCAATTTCTTTTGCATATATTTTTTCATCCGTTTTCGACGGAATCCATATTCCGTCGAAAAACTTTACAAAATCAATTTCTTTTCCAATTTATTTTAGTCATCCATTTTTGACGGAATTCATTTTCCGTCCAAAATCTTCGACGAATTTCCTTTTTCGTCGATAAACTTCACAAAGTAAATTTTTTTTGCATTTATTTTATTCATCTGTTTTCCGCGGAATCTATTTTCCTTCGAAAAAGGATACAAAATCAATTTCTTCAGCATTTATCTTATTCATCCGTTTTCAACGGAATCCATTTTCCTTCGAAAAACAACACAAAATCAATTTCATCGGCATTTATTTTATTTATCCATTTTTTAAGGAATCCACTTTCCATCAAAAAACTTCATAAAATGAATTTCTATTCCATTTATATTATTCATCCATTCTCAACGGAATTCATTTGTCGTCAAAAATCTTCGACGGAATCCATTTTTTGTAGAAAAAAATTACAAAATATTTTTTTTTTGCATTTATTTTATTCATCCGTTTTCGACGGAATTCAATTTCAGTCAAAAATCTTCGACGAAAATCGCTTTCCGTAAAATATCTTCGACGGAATCCATTTTCCGTCAAAAAACTTCACAAAATCAATTTCTTTTGCATTTATTTTATTCATCAGTTTTCGACGAAATCCATTTTCAATCGAAAAACTTCACAAAATCAATTACTTTTGCATTTATTTTATTCATCAGTTTTCGACGGAATTCGTTTTCCGTCGAAAAACTTCACAAAATAAATTTCTTTTGCAATTTATTTTATTCATCCGTTTTCGACGGAATTCGTTTTCCGTCAAAAATCTTCGACGAAATCCATTTTCATCGAAAAACTTCACAAAATCAATTGCTTTTGTATTTATTTTATTCAACCATTTTCGACGGAATCCGTTTTCTATAACACCTCGTAAATTCAAATGTGAATTTATTTGATAAAATGTGGGTTAAAAGGGAAGGAGTAGTGAAAATCCTGAAATTGGGGTCAAAATGTGTACCAGGGGCAAAATGGTAATTTGCCAAAAACGTAAACCGAGACATGAAAAATGGAGTTAGGGATCTCAAATGATAAAAATAATGCCGGATATGGATTCAGGATGAAAAATTGAATGAACAGGCAAGTTTTGAAAATTTTGATGAATAGTGATTTTCCCGGGTAAAATACTGCGGTATAAGTGTGAAATTTTTATTAGTATTTTGAGGAAAGAAAAATATGTCATGGACCAGAAAAATATGTAGATTAAGAATTTATGATCAGAAATTTTATCTGGATTAAAGTTAAATCGCGTGTGGGACCCGCGTGACCGAAGTCACTTAAGTTTCCACACTTCCCCCACGCCTCCTCCTTCCTTTTCTTTCCTCCTTCCCGTGCATTCCCTCCATTGAAGCCCAAAGAACCCATTTTCTTCCTTCTCCACTTTTGAAGCATTTCTTCACCAAATCACTTGGTTTTGGTGTTGAAATTTATTGTAAACAACCTTCTAAAGCCATTGGTGGTACTCTCAAGCCATGAAACCACCTCTTTTGTGCGTTTTGGAGTAGGGGCAGATTCGAACCATTGAGGTTCTTGGTGTTTTTGAAGGGGTTTTGATCTTCCTTTGGATTGGTGGAACCTTGGTGGTGTGCATACACTAGATTGTAAGTATATTTGTGGTATCTTTGTGGTTGATTTTGTAGATCTAGAAATTTATGCACTAAGTCTTTAATCTTAGATGTGTGATGATAGAGAGCCCAAATGGAAAAATGCTATTAGATGAAAATGCCTTAGAATGATGCTTGTAAGCTAGAAATGCTATGATAAATTTTGGTGAAAAAGTTAGGTTTTTAACTTAGACAATTTTGTGTTGAGTTTCAAGACTTTGTGAAATTGGTATGTGGTGTAGTTGAATAATTTAATGATGGACCATTGGTATAGGTTGATAATATGATTATATGATTAGTATGAGTGTTAAAATGGAATTGAAAACCTTGGAGCACCATCCTTTGAAGAATTCGAACCATAGAGGGGTTTGGAGGAAAATGATGTAAAAGTTGTGTAGTTGAGATTGTATGATATAAAGTGGTGTTTAATTGGATGGTAGGTTAGTATGTTGTTGTGGAATTGGAAGAATGTAAAATGAATGATTACTTTGAGATTAAATGATTGATTTGGAAATGGTTTGATAATCATGTTGTTGATTATTTAGGTTGCCTCTCTTGGACGCTATGGAAGCGGATTAAGCTTGGAGCTTACGTATGGAGCATTGGCTCGGTGTTGAGGTAACCTTTGGAACTGGGGTTTAGCCCCTTGTGTGCTCCACCACACCTAGTGGATGGTTGTGGTTGGATTTTGTGTCATTGGACATTGTGTGATTATGTGTGTTCATGCTTTATTGCATGATATGTGTGAAATTGTTTGGTCACTGGCCAGTTGACGTGTGTTGGGTTTGGACATCCGCTGGTTTCATTCCGTGTGGGAATGCCAGTTGGGTATGCCGTGGGGTCGACTCTGGGAGCGACACCAGGATGAGCCAAACGTGGGACATCTGCCGGATAGGGCTCATGAGGAGTTCCGGTTGGGTTTGCCATGGAGTCTTCTCAACCATGGGAGAGGCGCCAGGATTGTCTCGGGAGTTATAAGATGGAGTCCTTGAACGTAATCCAATTGTGGATGTTCTCGGTTTGTCTCCAGTTGTTGGTGATATTGTATGTCATGCATTTTACATAAATGTCATTGTTGCACATTGAGTGAGCCATGGGGTGGAGAAGCCTCCAGGGCCCTTGGTTTACTGAGATATATTTGTATATCTCACCCCGTGTTTGGGGACATCATTTCAGGTTAGGTTGAGCCTGGAAGAGTGGAGCATGAGGTGCATATTGGAGGCACAGTGTGTTGAGGATTTGGTTGGGACACACCTTGCATATGTTTAATGCTTTGGAATTAGATCATGAACTTGTGCATGTTGAAAATGCCATGCCTTTGTATGTTCATGACTACATGTTAGGTCCTTTCAATTTGATGTATATGTATGACTTTAGTATCTATTGTATATTTGAGTGAGCATGGGACTTGTCCATTGCCACATTCATTGCACTTGAAGTCTTGGTATTCATGTTGTAAAATGGTCCATATTTGTTGTAAAATGGCCATGATTTGAAAGACTTTGTAAATGATTCATGATTGAATGAAAAATGCATGATGGAAGGGCCTAGAGCCTACATTAGAGTATGTTTAAGTGTTGTGTGGAGTACTAAGGTGTTAGGGATGGATTACACAACTCTTTTTGGGTTGAAAATGCTGTAATCTGTCACTTTTGCTGCATAGTAATCGATTACCCAAGCATGGTAATCGATTACCATGCAACAGGGGACGAAATAAATGCTACTGTCTCCACTGGTAATCGATTACTGAGGCTTGGTAATCGATTACCATGTGAGGTAATCGATTACCCAAGATTGGTAATCGATTACCAGAGAACAGGGGAGGCAAATTTTGGCTACTGCCTCATTTTTGACAGGTGGTAATCGATTACCACCCACTGGTAATCGATTACCACAGTGTAAATTTTGAAAATTCAGGTTTTTCTAGACTAAAAGAAAGGGGCTTAACTTGGTGGGTAGAACTCCAAATGGTACGTGGTTTGAAACCACGCGTAACTTATGTAAAGGACTATAACATGGTAAAATGTGAGAGTAATATGATGAGTTTAAATGAGTTGAACAAAAAGAAAGATTAGTGATGTTAGTAAACTGAATGATTTCGCGAATTGCATTTACAATTATAGTGTTGTTTTAATTGATTACGGAAAAGTTATTGTTATGAAAAGGAATATGATAAAAGAAAAAAAAAGTTGCCCGTAATTTAATTAACCCAATTACTGTGATTGTAACTGCGCTTAATATCATAATCAATGTTAACAATACCGGTACAACGGGCTGTTACATTTTATGGTATCAGAGCAGTTTCTTAGGGAACTCTGATGATTGTGTGATTGTGTTAAGTGCTGTATAGTTGTACGTAGACTCTTATTGACTACTACACATGTGATTCCTTAGTTTGGGCCTGATCAACCCATTTCTTCGTGTTATATGTGTGGTCAGTATAAGATGCCTTCGTGACAACCCTGGAGCACCAATGCCAGTCCTTAGGCTGAGGTTGTGGGTGCAGTGTGGACTGCTCCACAGACTGATATGTTAGTAAGTGAATTTGATGTAATTGAGGACTTAGCGAGAATAAATTGAGATAAGATGTTTAACCATTTTGGGTAGAATGCTACCATAGTTGAATGTTGGTCTAATGGTTAGTAAGAAATTTATTAGAGTGGATATTGCGATGATGATGTTGGTAAGTCTTCCCTAAATGTTTGGGGAGTTAGAAAAATTGAGTATATGTGGAATTAGTGGTATATCTATGACATGGTGGGGGATTGGAACCCTGAAGAATTTGTGAAAATTTGAATATGAGTGCTTATATGTAATATTGGATACCTTAGGGTAAAATAATAAGGTTATAAGACCCTTGATGAGGGCATACACTTGGATGACTTAAGATGCTTGGATGTAGAAATAAATTGAAATTTCAAAATTTGGATTGAGGATTGTGAGTAACTTAAAAGAACTATGGAAATGATGTGTTGGATAATTCAATGTTGAAATTGGGACTTTAGTCCATGATGATTTAATGTTGGCTGAACATGAGTGAGGATATCATATGTATAAAAAGTAAAATATAAGAAGTTGAGGAAATTGCCATGGATGGCATTGGATGAATTTGATTGAAATTATGAGAGTCCATAAGTTAAGGATGGTTGGACTTGACAGATGTGAGGTGAGAAAATATAATTGAGTGTGGTGTAGTAATGGTACTAATATGCTTCCATAATGTTGTGTAGCATTGAAATGTTAATGTTGTGGCCTAACTTTATGTGGATAATAATCCTGTGATGGCTAAGTGCCAGTATATATATGTATATATATATATGTTTTGTGAAGGCCGGGGTGCCTATATGTATATCTGTGTTGTAATGAATTAGTAAACTCTTTGGTAAAAGAAAAATGATGCAATTGAAATTCCCTATGATGGGAAATGTTTGAAGAGATTGTCTCTTTGAAGTGTCATTGGACGCTCAATTTGGTATGGGATTCATGATGGAGTCCCGGTGTGCAAGTTATACCATGGCACACATGTTATTAATAATGTGACAATTAAGATTGTCCTGGGTTTCCCTTGTGGATTGAATCCTAAGAGGTGTTGCTCTTGGAAGTCCCAGGCGAGCACTGCTCGAAGTTGAAATGTATCTGGTGGTCCAGATGCGCTGAATGCATGGACTAGTATGGAAGGGCACTCTTGGTGTCATAGTAAAATATTGAGAGAAAAGTGATGTCAGTTTAATGAAGTGGATCTTCTACAGTGTTGAGCATGGTTGCTATGAGTCATGATGGACAACGGATTAGGACTGTACCGAACATGGATACTGTTATGAATTGAAAATTTTGTGTCAAAATATGAGAAAGATGTTGGAATCATGTGAGGATGATTATGCTATGGACTAATACTAATGACTAGTCAAGTTAAATGAGTAGACTGTTAAGGAAGGAACCATATTTGGAAGGTCATAGTGCATGGTGCAAAAGTAAGATATAACTAGTATACCATTATGTACCTATATAAAACTCTTTTGCTGTTATATACGGATGTGATGTGAATGTGTTTATCTCTGTGTGGCTTATATGCCCGGAGTATATGGCTATCTCCGTATGGATTATGTTCCCGGAGATTATTATTATTTTGTATAAGCAATGTGGTGTGAGGTAGAACCTCGTGTTAGTGGGACTGTTAGTACAGCCGATGGCATGTTACCTCTTCTTGCGTGAATTATAAGGACAGATTCTCTGATTGGTGGGGCATTGCACCTGTGGCCCTTAGGACAGCAAGAGCTCGAGGGGTTAAACCTAAGGATGTTTTTACCCATTGCATTAGAGGATTGTATCTTGTGAGGAACGCAAGAGGTGAATTTGGATAACTTTAAGTGAACAGTAATATGCCTAACATGATGAAATGTGTGAGGTGCCATGAGATGGTAGTTTGAATTATAAAATTGAGCACTCGGAGATGTGCATGAGTGTATACCAAGTGTGGTAGTATGGAATTATGGTTTTACGGAAATTGTGAAATGAATTATTGGATTATCACCCTATGTGAAAGGGATGAAAAATTGATTAGTGCTGATGGATTGAGTCAAAGTCTTCTGGGAAGGCTTGTGATAGCGATATGTTAAGCTAAGTTGGTGGTCAATGGTTTTTAATAAGTGATTAATTGTGATGTAGTTAAGTAAGGAGTGTGATACTAGCTGTTAAATAGAATGGTATTTGGTGAAATAAAAGGTTGATATCTTGCCCTGGTGGTCGAGTTACTGATGGAGTTGTATAGATGCAAATTATAGTGAGAGATGTGTTGAAAATACACAATGTTGATGTTGTTCTTGGCTAGGTACCAAGATACATGATTGAGTGTGCTAGTAGCACTTTGAATAGTCCGAGAGACTTGTGTAACAGCCGATATGAAATTATGAAAGTAATGATAGTGATGGATTTAGTCCTTGTGGCATGATAAATAGGCTTTGAAAATCCCTATATGATGGGACAGGCATGATAGAGAGATGATATGTGACCTTGGGATGATGCATACTGGTTGCATGAAATGATGATGAAGGTGAGGTGTATAGAATGAAATACATGTGGAATTGATAACATGAGTATGGAATGGTAATTAAAGAAAAATTATTAGTTGAAATCTTGGGCATGTTGCCTTTAAGGTGAGAAATCAATGATGAACTTCAAGTTTTGAGATGATTAGTTGAAATTTTAAGTATGATCTAGTATATGAAAATTAATGAGTGAACTCGTGATTGAAGGCTTTGAAATGGCCGATGTAATGTATAAAGTGAAATGTGTGGTCCATTGGGTACCAGTTAAAGGTCTTGAGAAAGAAATTCACCGTTGTGTTTGGCGAAAGTTGGTAAACCGGTAGGGTTAGATTCGAAAGTTGAGCACAGAAATGGTGCTTGTTAAGGATAAAGTGCTGAGGTGAAATTGTACGTCGTAGGTTAAGCACATGAGAAAAGAAAAATGTGTATATACGAGTTGTGGCTAAGTGCCAAAATGGGGATTATGCCCACAGAAAATAAAAGTATAGTGAGCGGGAACTAGATGATAACTCGGTGGATTGCACTGAGGGGCTGTGAGATTCCATAACAGTGTTGAGTGTGGAATAAGAAATGTGGAAAAAATTGATGACGAGAGTTAATACTCCGTAGAAAAAAAAAATCAAAGAAGGATAATTGTGGCTGTAATGTGTCAGAAGTAATAGTTGCCTGTGTGGCACAGATTGAGCAGAATGTGGTATGATCCTATAGGCATAGTTGTTGATATGTTAACTAGGTAGGAGAACCCGCCAAGAGAAATTGGGGCTATATATGTTGGGTAGCCTGACTTGTGAGAAGCAATTGGCTTGGTAAAGCAGAGAAAGTGCACAACTGCGTGGTGCGCTCCGGTTGTTCACATGTGGTGTCACCGGTTGAGATTGAAGTTGGGAAGGACTTGAAGTTCCCCATCGGGCCTTTGAAATGCAAGGCCATTGTGAAATGTGGCTGAAAAGCCAAAAGATTGAAATGTAAACAATTAGTTTGAACGCCTGCACACTGATGAAGCTGCTTGGGGACGAGAGACCGAGATTCTCCGGCTGTATCCTGAGTTAACATATTTGCATAGTTGATTTTGCGGACAAAATTCCAAAAAGGTGGGGTGAATATAACACCTCGTAAATTCAAATGTGAATTTATATGATATAATGTGGGTTAAAAGGGAAGGATTAGTGAAAATCCTGAAATTGGGGTCAAAATGAGTACCGAGGGCAAAATGGTAATTTGCCAAAAACGCAAACCGAGGCATGAAAAATGGAGTTAGGGATCTCAAATGATAAAAATAATGCCGGATACGGATTCAGGACGAAAAATTGAGTGAACAGGCAAATTTGAGAAAAATTGATGAATAGTGACTTTTTGGTGTAAAATACTGCGGTATGAGTGTACCGATAAGTGTGAAATTTTTATCAATATTTTTAGGAAATAAAAATATGGCATGGACTGAAAAAATATGTAGATTAAGAATTTATGATCAGAAATTTTATCGGGATTAAAGTTAGATCGCGTATGGGACCCGCGGGACCAAAACCCACTTGGCCCCACACACCCCCACGCCTTTCTCTCTCCCTTTTTCCCTTCTTCCCCGTGAGCTTCCCCTTCCCATTTCACAAACACACCCATTCTCTTCTTCTTCACCTTGGGAGCAATTCTCCACCAAATCACTTGGTTTTGGTGTTGAAATCTATTGTAAACAACCTTCTAAAGCCATTGGTGAAACTCCCAAGCCTTGAAACCGTCTCCTTGCTGCGTTTCTGGACAAGGACAGATCCGAACCTTGGAGGTTTTGGGTGTTTTTGGGAGCTTTTGATCTTCCTTTGGATTGGTGGAACCTTGGTGGTGTGCATACACTAGATTGTAAGTATATTTGTGGTATCTTTGTGGTTGATTTTGTAGATCTAGAAATTTATGCACTAAGTCTTTAATTTTAGATGTGTGATGATAGAGAGCCCAAATGGAAAAATGCTATTAGATGAAAATGCCTTAGAATGATGCTTGTAAGCTAGAAATGCTATGATAAATTTTGGTGAAAAAACTAGGTTTTTAACTTAGGCAATTTTGTGTTGAGTTTCAAGACTTTGTAAAATTGGTATGTGGTGTAATTGAATAATTGAGTAATGGACCATTGGTGTAGGTTGATAATATGATTATATGATTAGTATGAGTGTTAAAATTGAATTGAAAACCTTGTGGTACCATCCTTTGAAGAATTCGAACCATAGAGGGGTTTGGAGGAAAAATGATGTAAAAGTTGTGTAGTTGAGATTGTATGATATAAAGTGGTGTTTAATTGGATGGTAGGTTAGTATGTTGTTGTGGAATTGGAAGAATGTAAAATGTATGATTACTTTGAGGATAAATGATTGATTTGGAAATGGTTTTGATGATCATATTGTTGATCATTTAGGTTGCCTCTCTTGGACGCTATAGGAGCGGAGTAAGCTTGGAGCTTACGTATGGAGCATTGGCTCGGTGTTGAGGTAACCTTTGGAACTGGGGTTTAGTCCCTTGTGTGCTCCACCACACCTAGTGGATGGTTGTGGTTGGATTTTGTGTCATTGGACATTGTGTGATTATGTGTTGTCATGCTTTATTGCTTGATATGTGTGAAATTGTTTGGTCACTGGCCAGTTGACGTGTGTTGGGTTTGGACATCCGCTGGATTATTCCGTGTGGGAATGCCAGTTGGGTATGCCGTGGGTCGACTCTGGGAGCGACACCAGGATGAGCCAAACGTGGGACATCCGCCGGATAGGGCTCATGAGGAGTTCCGGTTGGGTTTTGCCATGGAGTCTTCTCAACCATGGGAGAGGCGCCAGGATTGTCTCGGGAGTTATATGATGGAGTCCTTGAACGTAAATCCTATTGTGGATGTTCTCGGTTTGTCTCCAGTTGTTGGTGATATTGTATGTCATGCATTTTACATAAATGTCATTGTTGCACATTGAGTGAGCCATGGGGTGGAGAAGCCTCCAGGGCCCTTGGTTTACTGAGATATATTTGTATATCTCACCCCGTGTTTGGGGGCATCATTTCAGGTTAGGTTGAGCCTGGAAGAGTGGAGCATGAGGTGCATATTGGAGGCACAGTGGTTGAGGATTTGATTGGGACACACCTTGCATATGTTTAGTGCTTTGGAATTAGATCATGAACTTGTGCATGTTGAAAATGCCATGCCTTTGTATGTTCATGACTACTTGTTAAGTCCTTTAAAATTGATGTATTTGTATGCCTTTAGGATTTATTGTCACTTTGGTGAGCATGGGACTTGTCCATGGCCACACCTAATGTAATTGAGGCATTGAACATTTATGATGTAACATGAGCCATATGATGTGTAAATGGCAACCTAATTGGTGAATAAGGTAAATGATATATTGGTATTAGATTATGTATGATGGAATGGCCTAGAGCCTACATTAGGGTATGTATAAGTGTTGTGTGGAGTACTAAGGTGTTAGGGGTGGATTACACAACTCTTTTTGGGCTGAAAATGCTGTAATCTGTCACTTTTGCTGCATAGTAATCGATTACCCAAGCATGGTAATCGATTACCATGCAACAGGGGACGAAATAATGCTACTGTCTCCACTGGTAATCGATTACCAGAGGCTTGGTAATCGATTACCAAGTGAGGTAATCGATTACCCAAGCTTGGTAATCGATTACCAGAGAACAGGGGAGGCAAATTTTGGCTACTGCCTCATTTTTGACAGGTGGTAATCGATTACCACCCACTGGTAATCGATTACCACAGTGTAAATTTCGAAAATTCAGGTTTTTCTAGACTAAAAGAAAGGGGCTTAACTTGGTGGGTAGAACTCCAAATGGTACGTGGTTTGAAACCACGCGTAGCTTATGTAAAAGACTATAACATGGTAAAACGTGAGAGTAAGATGATGAGTTTAAATGAATTGAATAAAAAGAAAGATTAGTGATGTTAGTACACTGTATGATTCCGCGAATTGCATTTACAATTATAGTGTTGTTTTAATTACTTACGGGAAAAGTTATTGTTATGAGAAGGAATATGATAAAAGAAAAAAAAAGTTGCCCGTAATTTAATTAACCCAATTACTGTGATTGTAACTGCGCTTAATATCATAATCAATGTTAACAATACCGGTGTACAACGGGCTGTTACAGAATGCAGTAACAAAAAAAGTTTTCCAAGTATTCAAAGGTAGATTGGGATCAATTTCCCCATTATTGCAGATTCACCAGAATGCAGTCACAATGCTGCAGCAATCATCCATTCAGTAATCAGAACACTAATGCATGCAAGGGCTCTCACAAAAAATACATGTATACTAAGTCACACAACTCTATGGTCAACATAGTTATAAATCATTAAGTTCAAGTTCCATATGATTTTTGTGGTGTGAATGATCTCTCTACCCACAATTAACAAATTTTACTTAGTTAAACCATAATATTTAATAACTTTAGGATTCACCTATATCTCTATAGCCTAAATCCTAAGTACCTTGGAACTCTCTCGATGAATCAATAAGATTAGAGACAATTTAACACTTTATTAAACAACTGAAAGGAAAATCAATGAACAAAGTTTAGGCAAACTGATTACATCATAATAAGGGTATTCTATCACCCAATCCTAACAATTTAGCTCATACTTGGGTGGAAATAAATAACAAAGAAAGAATAAGATTCCATAGATCTAAGATAAGAAAAATAGGGATGTTGCTGTAGCACTACTATCGCAGCAACCATGAGCTCCACCACCATCAACCTTGCCTCAGCCGCCATAATAGTGCAGAAATACACCGGGTTCAATGATCTCTCTATTGAACCCTAGCTTTTTCCTTTGATTCGTTATCTCTCTTAACAAACCCTCAAATTCCCTCTAAGTGTTTCTCCCACTTTCTCTCTCTAACAGCACTCAATTCTGCCTTCCAATGGGTATCTAAAACCTTTCCAGCCTGCTTGATGTGTGTAGGTTTCCTCTCTTTATAGATTCTGATGCTTTGGGCTTCAATCAGCTGTTCATATCCATTGCAAATCTCATTCGAACCTGCCTTGTGATTGATTGAAGATATTGCTCTGTTTGCTGCAATGTTAATCCAGGGACAGAGCATAATGCTGCTGCATATCTTCTCCAAATCTTTCCAAATATATAATTCAAATTTGAATTGGATTTGTGAGCGCTGATTTGTTGGAGATTGGATTAGGATTCCTAGAAGATCCATGAGTGAGTATTCAGATCAGGATCTCCGTTAGCGCGTTCAGAAGCTTCCTCCATTAATTTGGGCTTGGGTCCATAGCTTGCTGGTGATGATGTCAACCACATGCACTGACCTCATCTACACTGCTACAGCACTGCTTTCCTATGCTACAACACTGACCTATAATAAAATAGCAAATGCAATAAATGGTTCCAACACTCGAATTATCTTCAAATATCCATACTTAACATATTTCTCATTCAAATCATGAAAATATAGAATTCATGCATTAATCATGTAAAACCAAGAGAATTATGTATATTCATGCACCAAAACATCATAAATAAACCTAAAAATAACTCTCCATTAGAGAGTTATCACATCCCCACCCCAAACCTAGGGCCTTCCCCCCTTGGATGAGCAAATTTGTGCTTCATCATTCCTTAACAAAATAACTCACAATCTACATGAAACTTCAAGTAAATTGCCCAATGGACTCATCCCACCCCTTCATTCCTCTTGAAACCCGCTAGATTTTGAGAAAAATCCTACCCATTCCCACAAAATTTTGGAGAAATTTGGTGTTCTTGGAGTTATTGTTGGTAAGTTTCACCACTTATTATTGGATAAATTTTAAGATTGGATTTTGATGACCTAAAGCATGTGTTGTGTGATTAATGTAGTTGGGGACCTCAAATTGAAATTGTGTATTAGATAAATGTGTCTTAGAATGATGTTTTATGGTCATTTGATTCAAGTTTAAGTAGGTTGTGTGATTGTGTGATGCATGTGAATAGTAAGCAAGATCATTGTGGTCTCGTACACCATGTGATGCAGCTTCACCAGGAACATTACTAGACGACCCAACCTTTGACTCCCCATGATAGAACTAAAATGTGTATCCTTCAGGGAATTTCTTGCACAACAAATGATCATACACTATTTCTTTTGACAACCACTTTATAAAACCACAAGGAGAGCATGGGCATAATATTTTTCCTTCAATAGAACTATACTGAAAAGCAAAATCAATAAATCTCCTAACTCCTTCTTCATACTCAATTGAATTTCGTGGTTTTGTAATCCAAGACTTATCCATTTCCTCTGAAAATAAGTCAAACATCTTTGTCAAACTAAATTTATTAAACAATCTTTCATTGTTTTATTGTCGAAGTTATCAATAGAGGATAATAAAGCTCAATTATAAATGTCACATATTTACTCTAATTAGTAACATATACATATCTTATAACATGACACTAACAACATCCACATATCCAAAACCAAGAATTGCATACAGATACTTGTTTCACTTTCATATTCGCATATTTTAGCATGAAAGAAAGTGAGAATTCAAAAGTAAAAAAGAAAGCCCTTGCAATGAAATTTTAACAGTACGTCCATAGGGAGAAATAAATGAGTAATTTCATACTAAAGGAGAAGTGCCATTGAACCTTTTCCAAAACCCATAAAATAAATATATAAAATATAAATCCCTGATCTACTCATTCTTTACAAGGGCAGCACCAAACCTCTGCAAGTAGGGAGAAGGACAAGTCTTTAATAGGTGGATATGATTTCCCACAATGTATCAAGCTTCCAGCACCCAAGAAAAGACCAAACACAGCAGCACTTCCAAGTGTAGTTTGTCCACTATGCCTATTTTTCAAAAGTCCAGGTACCTGCATCTCAATGAATTAATGCATTGAAATGCTACTACGTATGACCTCTAAAAGAAGTAACTCATTTTCGTATCCACAAAAATGTGTATCAAAATCAATACACAGATTTAAAATGCATCCTATGACAACTTAGAGTAATCTTTATTTGTCCATTCACATTAAAATAACAGTCATCACCAGGAAAATAATTTGTTTTCTAGTTATTTATCCTTCAAATATTCTATAGCAATTGCTGCTGCAATATTTACTAAAAAAAGACAGAAGTGTAATAACAAAAGTTGATATTTTAGTAATCATGATTTCCTATGGTTTACATCATGGAACTAGGTACGATCAGAGAATCTCCAGATTCATAAACAAAGAACAATCCTTTCAAATTAAATTGACTAAAATGGAAGCATTCTATATAGGAAAATGAGTAAGCATGTGAGGTGTGAAATTAAATTTTATTTATTGGAAGCATCTCCAGATTCTAAAAAATTTATTTATTTTTTTAATTTTAAAATTAAAATTTGAAAAATAATGTGTAAGCATGTGAGGTGTGAAATTGGCACCAAAATGAGTATGCAATTCCATTACCTATAAAATACGTAGATAGGTAGATGAATATTAGACAAAGTAAGAGAATAAGAAAATGCATATGCACCAGCTTGATCAATTAAATAAGAAGACATAATAAAATTTCTAGGAAAACATTATAATTTCTAAATAACAGTAATCCTTAAATCCTCAAGCACTTGGTCTTAATGTGTTTAATCTAAAGATCCATGTTAAATCTCAGCTTGACCCATGAGAGACAGTGATCGATCTATAGGGAATGGCTATAGATCAATCACATGATAGTATATGAATTTAAGACTTTGTCCCAACAGAAAACAGATAATAAATATAAATATAAGTAATTGGTATCATATATATATTTCCTTTATTACCGCAATAAATAGATTTATCATAACAACCCTCAACAATAATGAGTATTCTAGCCTAATAGAATGTACACTGAGTATAAATAATTATTTCACACATGAGAACTCTTATTTCTTTATTTGCGATCCTGGAATTGTTTCTAGATCGGTAAAATCATTTTAACACACAAAAAAGAAATTCTGGATAATTTACATGCAATTTAACGAATTAATTCACACAGCGGGTGTAACAATAATAATAATAAATAAGAAACTATAAAAAGTCCTAACAATTAAACCAACATTTCCTCCATCAAAATTCTGAACTTCTAATGATTATTAGAAAGAGAAGAAGAACACTGCAATGACACTATGACAGTGTAAAAGCAAATCCAAAGAGAATGCTTCTTCTCTTTTATCACTAAAAAGAGCTTTAGCCTCTCTCTGTATACTCTGTTTTTTTCTCTGTTTGGCTTTAACAATAATCAATTTGCTAACATGCTTATAGGAAATTTTTAACTCTGTCTCGGAAGTTCAAATTTCACCAAATCAGCTTCTGAGTTTGCACAAAGAAGAATAACAAAGATATTTTCTGGTTTGATGTTTTGCATGGATGAGCTTGGTATTTGGATGGCTTTGAAGGTTCTTTCCCTTCTACTGCAGTGATTTTATGGCTTTGGTGTATGTTCATGGTTGCATAATTGACATCAATTTTTTGTTTTTACGACAGGCTGCAGAGTCCTTACCTTCGAATGAAATTGAATCACTTTCATCAGGTAAATTGGGGGATAAAGTTGTTAAAAAAATTAGCTGGGATACTGTGCTGACACTGACAACTTACTTGCCATCTGGTAAAGACTCTACAACTATTGGTGACAACATTAAATGTTCCCGTCACACCATTAATCACCCATTCGCAAGGAAAATAAATTTTTTGAATTAAATAAAATATATATAAAAGGGATTAATCTCATTCATTAATTATGCTTGATATATATAGAGCTTTTGAACGCAAACATATATACTCCAAAGTTCAATCATATTGATAGAATACAAATGACAAATCTTATTGCAACCCAATGAGGTCAATTAAGATGGATAGACAAAGAGAAATGGGGAAGTGCTTAATTGTAATTTAGTAGGATGGATACAAATTCTCATTTAATTTGATTGATATATAACAATGGAACCGATAAATATTGATAGAAATTGAAGATGGAACTGAGAAATAATCATAGAAATTGAAAATGTGAATCTTACTGGTAGAATGTTACATAGGCGCAACATTCAAATCCCATATCAATGGGAAGAAATACACATTTTATTTACTTAAGATAAGTGACCCCAAAGATGAGTGTTCCAGTGCTCCAGCTAGCCAGTGTAGTTGTGAACGCCAATGGCAATGAGGCCAAAGTAGATGATGGAATGAACAAGAATGGAAGTTCCACTAGTTTGCTATAGAAACTGCGTGTTTGAGAGAGATGAAGCATGTATTTGAACGGGTAACTAATTAATACTCACAACTGACAAATAAGAAAAGCCTAACAAAATGAATCTATTCAAAAAATGTCCTCAATCACCAAAATTATACATGTCCTTCAACTAAAGAAATTACTATGAACCCAATGGGTGCAGCTCAGTTGGTTCTTTGGCACTGAGTTAATGGGGTGGACATGTGTTCGAATCCCGCTGAATGCATCTTTGGGGAGGGGACTGAACCTTTAGCCATCACTGACCCCCGCACTCCGGATTAGTCCCACAGCCGGCTCAAAGATTCGAAGCCGTGGGAAAATCGGGGGGAGCCAACTCGCCTCGAAGAGGTAATTAGGGTTGGGTAACTCAAAAAAAAAAAATACTATGAATATGGAATGACTAAAATTTTTATTCCAAGTCCCTAGTGAGGTTTAGAAATTTTTTGAGAGGCTGAAAATGTACAAATTAATCCAAAGTCCCTTTTTAAGTTTCGGGTTAACTTTTTAATTTTACCCTCCTAAAGTTTCTTTATAAATGGAATTTAATTTATCCATTTTTGTTTTAAATTTTTACAGTTTATTCCTAAATTTGTAAACCCTAATTCCAATTTTTCATGTTCCTCATCCCAATTTGAAAGTTTTGCACGTGAATTCCTTGAAAATGACGAGTTTAGCTTTCTTGCCGCATCAGTGGTACGACTGATTTGCTTATTTAATAGGAAAATATTTAAGTATTAATTTATTAATTATGTCGAAGAAAAACTATAGGAAATCAAATGGTAACTTTTTTTCTGGGTACAGAAATTTTCCTCATTCTGTAATTAATTTTTAAAAAAATATTTTCGTACTCAAATCCTCAATGGTCTATTAGTGACAACATTAAATCCGATGTGGATATGGGGCTGTTAACCTCCAAAGTTTACTGTCTTATTAATCAATTTGCTAACAAGAGAAGGAAATTTTTTTACAGTAACAGCCTATGATGCACAAAGCAGGGTAACTTATAATAAAATTTTAATTAATAAAGAACATATATGAACAGCAGGATGCCAATTTTGTTCAAAACGAAACTCAATTTCAAAAAATAAAAGACTCAACGCAAACTGACCTCATTAAGTTGTGCTTGAAACTTCCCAACGGAAAATTGCTTCCCGAAAGCACCAAGAATCAGAAAATATAACAAGAAAGAAAAAAGAATACTTTCTGAAGCAAAACGAAACAAACCAGACCGACAAGATCCTAATAGATACAAAACAAGACAACAAAGATATTTTTGGGGGTTAGGGTTTGGGTATTACCTGATGCTTGTACAAGTCTTAGAGCTTCTTGTTCTTGTAAGCTTCCCTTAACGCCGTGTACAGCTTCTAAGAAATCACCATTAAAGAAAGCATATAAGCGTTACAGAAAAGAAAGCATAAACACAAACACAAATAGAGAGAAGAGAGTATAAGCGTTTTCAAGTTTAAGAGTGGTTTTTACACCACCGGTGGTGACCTTAGTGAGGGAGAAAGGAAAGCTCAGCGCCCTTGAGGTCCTTCAGCAAAGAGCGTTAGGGCAAATTCAGAGAGAAGAGCGTTCTCAAGTGAAAGAGTCGACAATATACTTAAAAAAAATTTCGCAAGGAGGGAAACAAGTCCGCCCAATGAGATACAATTTTAGAAAGGACAATGTCTTAAATAAGATACAAATATTGCAACTCAACATTGCATTCTAAAGTTAGATTGGTGGTTTACTCCCAAACGCTCAACCAAGTTGGTGTGGGTTCGAATCCTGGCAAGATTTTTTCAAAATCTAAATTTTTTATTTTTTTTCCTAATTAATAATAACTTTTTAGATTTTTTAATTTAATTCATAAATCAAATATATATTCCTTTTTTAAAAATTATTAATTATAAAACTATCTACCAATTTGCCCTTCTTTAATCGATTAAATGGTTAAAATTGAAAAAAATGGTTGACTTGAAGATTTAATCGATTAAATCTCCCTCTTAATCGATTAAATATCTCTCTTAATTGATTTAATCGATTAAAACTTATATTTAATCTATTAAATATCTTAAATAAGCGTGAAAGCATTGGTTGAATGAGACAAACACGTTATTGGAGGTTATTTGAATTTTAAATTTAATATAATAGGAGTTGATTATGATTTGTATTTAATAGGAGTTGATTGCGTCCTATTAAATACAAAACGCAATCAGCTTCTGTTAAATACAAAATGCAATCAGTTCATATTAAATACAAATCACAATCAACTCTGTCGTACATTAAATTCAAAATTCAAATAACATCCAATACACGGAAAACTGATTGAAGATTCTGCTAAGTATTTTTATGATGAATATGCAAGACGGGAAGGGTTCGTTGTTCGCTCAGTTCATGTAAATCAATCCAGTTTTCAAGAATCGTTTTTCTTTTATTGGTTTCTTTGTTTGTTATAATAAAGATTCATCCCGCCTAGGTAAATATAAACTCGTTCGGATGAGTTTTTTTTCAACTCCAAATTTATCACAACCCAACCAATCTTATCGCCAACACCTATACCACTGTCGCCACCAACACATTGTCACTGTTACCATCTGTAACAGCCCGTTGTACACCGGTATTGTTAACATTGATTATGATATTAAGCGTAGTTACAATCACAGTGATTGGGTTAATTAAATTACGGGCAAATTTTTCCTTTATCATATTCCTTTTCTTACATCAGTACTTTTTCTGTAATCAATTAAAACGACACTATAATTGTAAATGCAATTCGCGGAATCATACATTTCACTAACATCATTAATCCTTCTTTTTATTCAATTCATTTAAGCTCACCATCTTACTCTCACATTTTACCAAGTTATAGTCCTTTACGTTATCTACGCGTGGTTTCAAACCACGTACCATTTTACCAGTGGGTGGTAATCGATTACCACCTGTCAAAAATGAGGCAGTAGCCAAATTTTGACCTCCTCTGTTCTGGTAATCAATTACCAACTTTGGGTAATCGATTACCTCACATGGTAATCGATTACCAAGCCTCGGTAATCGATTACCAGTGAAGACAGTAGCTAATTTTTCGTCCCCTGTTGCATGGTAATCGATTACCATGCTTGGGTAATCGATTACTATGCAGCAAAAGTGACAGATTACAGCATTTTCAGCCCAAAAAGGGTTGTGCAATCCATCCCAAACACCTTAGTACTCCACACAACACTTAAACACATCCTAATATAGGCTCTAGGCCCTTCCATCATGCATTTTCCTTAAAACATACATCATTTACAAAGTCCTCAATGTAATGGCCATTTACATACAAATATGGACCATTTTTACAACATGAATCATCAAGACTTCAAAGGCTATGAATGTGGCAATGGACAAGTCCCATGCTCACTCAAAATATACAATTATCCATGTCATGAATAATAAACAATAAACAAGACTTAGTATACCATCATGAACACTACAAAAAGCATGGCAATAACATCATGCAATATGTTCATGACCTAAGTCTCAAAATACTAATGTCATGCTATGTGCAATCCATAGTCCTCCTCCAAAATGTCATGCAATCCCAATGCACCGCATGCAAATCCACTGTCCACTAAGCGGGCTTCTTGCCCGAAGCTCCTCCCGGCTCATAGTGACCTGAAATGTGGTCCCCCAAACACGGGGTGAGATATACGGATATATCTCAGTAAACCAACGGAGCTAGAGGCTCTCTCCACTCCATGGCTCACTCAAATGTATAAATATGACATCATGTAATATGCAAGCAATACAATATCACCAACCAACTGGAGACAACCCAAGAACATCCACGCATGGATTCATGTTCAAGGACTCCATCATATAACTCCCGAGACAATCCTGGCGCCTCTCCCATGGTTGAGAAGACTCCATGGCAAAACCCAACCGGAACTCCTCATGAGCCCTATCCGGCGAATGTCCCCCGTTTGGATCATCCTGATGTCGCTCCCAGAGTCGACACCATGGCATATCCAACTGGCATTCTCACACAGGATGAACCCAGCGGATGTCCAAACCAACACACGTCAACTGGCCAGTGACCAAACAATTTTTCATACAATCCAAGCAATATGCATACAAGCACACAATCACACAATGCCATAAACACATAATCCAACCACAACCTTCCACTAGGTGTGGTGGAGCACACTAGGGATTAAACCCAAGTTCCAAGGGTTTACCTCAACACTTAGCAAATCCGTTCCAAACGTATGCTCCAATTCAACCTTTCACAATCACGTCCGTGTGAGGCACCCTACAACAATCATCAAATCCAAATTACACCAACCTCAATTTTCATGAAAATTCCTCAAATTTTCCTAAGTTAAAAACCTAACTTTTTCACCAAAATTTATCATAGCATTTCTAGCTTACAAGCATGATTCTAAGGCCTTTTCATCTAATAGCATTTTTCCATTTGGGCTCTCTATCATCACACATCTAAAATTAAAGGTTTAGAGCATAAATTCCTAGATCTACAATATCAACCACAAAAATACCACAAATATACTCACAATCAAGTGTATGCTCACCACCAAGGCTCCACTAAGCCTAAGGAAGACCAAAACTCCAACAAAACTCCAAGAACACAAGTGGGTCGGATCTGTTTTTGGCCAAAAACGAAGCAAGGAGGTGGATTCAAGGTTTGTAAGTGTTACCAATGGATCTAGAAGGTTGTTTACAATAGATTTCAACACCAAAATCAAGCGATTTGGTGAAGAATTGAGGAAATGGTGAGAATGTGAAGAAATGGGTGTGTTTTGGTTGTGAATGAGGAACTCCACGGGAACAAGAGGAAGAAGAAGGAAAGAAAAGGAGAAAAAAGGTGGGAGGCTAAGTGACTTCGGTCACACGGGTCCCACACGCGATCTAACTTTAATCCCGATAAAATTTCTGATCATAAATTCTTAATCTACATATTTTTCCAGTCCATGTCATATTTTTATTTCCCCAAAATATTGATAAAAATTTCACACCTATCGGTACACTCACACCACAGTATTTAACACTTAATAATCACTATTCATCAATTTTTCCCAAATTTGCCTATTCACTCAATTTTCCGCCCTGATTCCATTTCCAGCATTATTTTTGTCATATGAAATCTCTAACTCAGTATTTAAGCCTCAGAATACACGGCTGGTCAATTACCATTTTGCCCTTTTTGCCCATTTTGGCCATAATTCTTGGATTTTCACTAATCCATCACTTCTAATTTCACAATACAATATTAAAATACACATTTAAATATTTGAGGTGTTATATTCACCCCACCTTTTAGAAATTTTGTCCGCAAAATTAGATCATACCTGCTCGCTAACTCAGGATACAGCCGGAGAATCTCGTCCTCCCGCTCCCAAGTAGCCTCCTCAGGTGTGCGGCCTTCCCACTGAATCTTCAGCATGGGAACAATTTTACTTCTCAATCTCTTTTCACTGCGGTCCAATATTGCAATAGGACCAACGGGAGTCTTCAAGTTCTCCCTGATTTCAATATTATCCGGTATCACCACATGTGATTCATCCGGAACATAACGTCGCAACTGCGACACATGAAAAACATCATGTAGATTAGACAATTGCGGGGGTAAGGCAAGCTGATAGGCCACCAATCCTACTCTTTTCATAATTTGATATGGCCCAATGAACCGTGGACTCAGCTTCCTCACACCCAACGCACGGCCAACACCTGTGACCGGAGATAACCGTACAAAAACGTGGTCACCTTCTTCAAATTCCAGCGGTCTATGCTTATTGTCATAGTAACTTTTCTGCCGATTCTGTGCCTGTTTCAATTTTTCTCTGATCATTTCAATTTGCACTGTTGTTTCCTGCACAAAATCCGGACCAAATCTTTCTTTATCGCCTACCTCAGTCCAACAAGTGGGCGTACGACACCTCCTGCCATACAAAACCTCATATGGTGCCATACCCAGACTGGAATGAAAACTGTTATTATAGGAAAATTCCACCAATGGTAAGTACCTATCCCAGGCATTACCCTGTTCCAGTGTGCAAGCTCTCAGCATATCCTCAAGTGTCTGTATGGTCCTCTCAGTCTGACCATCAGTCTGCGGGTGATAAGCAGTGCTCAGTCGAAGCTGAGTGCCAAAAGCCTGCTGCAAAGCTCCCCAAAAGCGTGAAGTAAACTTCGGGTCCCGATCACTCACAATGCTAATCGGTATCCCATGGAGTCTAACAATCTCCTTTACATACAACGTAGCCAACTTCTCTGTGGTGTAATCCACTCGTACTGGTAGAAAATGTGCAGACTTCGTGAGTCGGTCCACAATAACCCAAATCGAATCATAACCAGCTTGAGTTCGCGGCAATCCCACAACAAAATCCATTGAAATACTCTCTCATTTCCATTCAGGTATGTCCAGCGGCTGAAGTAATCCAGCAGGTTTCTGATGCTCTATTTTCACTTTCTGACACACCAAGCACTTAGATACGTACTCGGCAACATCCCTTTTCATCCCAGGCCACCAGAACTTAACTTTCAAATCTTGGTACATTTTTGTGGCACCTGGGTGGATAGCATATTGACCCTTATGGGCCTCAGTCATAACTTCCTCTGCAAGTTCCTTGGGCACAACAATCCTGCCCTGATATAATAATAATCCCTGTTCATTAACAGATATGCCACTCTGGCCTTTCAAATACTTTATACTTTCATTACGAATCTGAGTCTCTTTAATTTTCTCGTGCAGCTCGTTCTCAATCCGAGTCAACTCCATATCACACATTCTCCCTGCAAAGAAATCCGTTATTTTCATGTCACGAAATTGCTCAATCACTTCATTGTCCCACATCATCATATGAGATAAATTGACAGACTTCCTACTCAATGCATCTGCCACAACATTAGCCTTTCCCGGGTGGTATTTCAGCTCAAAGTCATAGTCTTTCAGGAATTCAACCCACCTACGCTGCCTCATATTCAGCTCCTTCTGATCAAATAAATATTTCAAGCTTTTATGGTCGCTGAACACAGCAAATTTCATCCCATACAGAAAGTGCCTCCAGATTTTCAAGGCAAACACAATAGCAGCCAGTTCCAAGTCATGCGTCGGATAATTCTCTTCATGTGGCCTTAACTGCCTAGACGCATACGCAATCACTTTTCCTTCCTGCATCAGCACGCTCCCTAAACCTTTCTTAGAAGCATCACAATATAACACAAACTCACCCTCCGGATCAGGTAGAGTCAACACCGGAGCAGTGGTCAATTTCTCTTTCAGTAGCAGAAAGCAGTCCTCACATTCCTGGGTCCACACAAAAGGAGTATCCTTTCGTGTCAATCGAGTCAACGGTAGAACCATTGCAGAAAATCCCTATATAAATCGGCGATAATAGCCAGCAAGCCCCAGAAAACTTCTAATCTCAGTCACAGTCTTAGGTCGTTCCCAGTCACTCACCGCTTCAATTTTGCTTGGATCCACTGCAACACCACTTGCAGAAATAACATGACCCAAGAATTACACCTCAGACAACCAGAATTCACACTTAGACGGTTTAGCATATAACTTCTTATCTTTCAACACCTGCAACACAGTCCTCAAATGGTCAATGTGCTCCTCTTTACTCTTAGAGTATATCAAGATGTCATCAATAAATACAATCACGAACTGGTCCAAATACGGTTTAAAGATGCGGTTCATATAATCCATGAACACCGCAGGGGCATTAGTAATCCCAAAAGGAATCACTTGATATTCAAAATGTCCATATCTGGATCGGAAAGCTGTTTTAGGTACATCCTCCGGTTTAATCCGAATCTGGTGATATCCGGACCGGAGATCAATCTTCGAAAACACACAGGCATCCCTCAACTGATCTAATAAATCATCAATGCGCGGCAATGGGTACCGGTTCTTAATAGTCACTTTATTCAACTGTCGGTAGTCAGTGCACAATCTCATGCTACCATCTTTTTTCTTTACAAATATAACCGGTGCTCCCCACGGAGACACACTCGGCCTAATAAAATTCTTCGCAGATAGTTCTTCAATGTGTTTCTTCAACTCGGCCAACTCAAGTGGCGACATCCGGTATGGAGCCAAGGAGATCGGCCCCACACCAGGCAATAGGTCAATCGAGAATTCAATCTCTCTCTCAGGCGGAAATTCCGGTATCTCATCAGGGAATACGTCCTCAAACTCATTAACAACCGGAATAGAAGAAATCTCCTCCTTTTTGTCACCCACCAATCCGCCCAAAAGGACATAACCCAGATCTCCAGCCTTCAAGGCTTTCACAGTCTGACTGACAGACAAATACAAAGACGGACAAACAGTCGGCCTCTCGTGAGACAACAACAACCTCTTTCCGCAGCAATCAATCATTGCGCAGTTCCGAGACAACCAATCCATCCCCAAAATCAAATTGACAGAGGCCAGGGGTAAGATAATTAAATCAATGGTGTAACCCCTGCCTAAATAAGTAAACTTCACATCTTCGCAAATCCAAGACGACTCACTAACCTCTCCTGTAGCGGTAGTAATACGCATCAGAGGAACCATTCGTGTTACCTTTAAGTCCAACGCCTTAGCCACATAGTCCGCCACAAATGAATGTGTTGCTCCCGAATCAAATAATACAGACAAATCAACATTAGAGAGGAAAATTATACCTTTTACCAAATTCGGAGCCTTTTCCGTATGTTGCGCATTTGTAGTATAAACTCATCCCACAGTAGGAACGGCAGCAGTAGGAGTAGCAGTAGTAGTAGCTGGCGGCAAGGCCCGCAGATTCGCAGCCTGCCCCGAAGAAGATGGACAATTTCGAGCAAAGTGGCCATTCCGACCACATTTATAACAAGCCGACGGATCAGCACCACACACACCTTTGTGGTATTTCCCACACTTCCCACATTGTGGGGTAAAATATCTGTTCGCAGCACCACCACCACCAGTGTTTCCACCCCTCTTGAATTGACCAGGAGGCTGCCTTACATGCAACCCCCTACCCCTGTTATTATTATTGAAACCTCCTCTATTAGTATTTCCAGAAGGACCAGGTGTCCTCTTAACATCTTGCTCTTTTACCTTATCCGATTTTGGATACCTCCCATAAACAGTCTCGACCCTCTTGCATTGGGTCACCAAGTCAGCAAAGTTTCTCACCGCAGTATTAGACATCCTCTTAGCAATCTTCTCACTCAGCCCTCTTTGAGATTTAGCTGACAAGAATTCCGAAGTAGGTAGAGTACCTCCATAGTTTGCAAATTTCACAAGTTCATTAAATTTTGCCACATAGGCATCCACAGTCATGACTCCCTGTACCAAATTATCAAATTCACCTTGCTTTGCCTCCCGAACATCGCGGGGAAAATATTCTTCATGAAACAGACCTTCGAACATCGTCCAAGAAATAACCTCACCCTGAATAACATACGGGCGAGACACATTGTCCCACCACTCTTGGGCATCACCCTCCAACATATAAACCGAATACAACAATTTCTGCGGATCTTGGCATCTCATCACCTGAAAAATCTTGTCCATTCCCCTCAACCAAGCAGTAACCTCCTTTGGGTCCCTTGACCCCAGAAATGCGGGTGGCTTATGTTTCCTAAAGGATATGAGCCTACGCTCATCATCAGCATTATCAACAACCTGCCCCGCAGCCCCAGTGGATTGGGCAACAGATGACAGATCAGGAACATAACTAGGGTCAGTAGTATGATGACTAGCCTCACCAGTGTGGTGACTAGCCCCACTCTCCCCCTGTTGAGGAGTGACAGATGGCGTCGGTGTAGGAGTCACCGTAGCCGTGTGTGGAGGTGAATTATCCCTCCTAGGACGATCTCTATCGGCCCTCATCTCAGCCATAAAGGCCTGCATCATATCCTGATTAGTCTTCATCAGGTTTTCAGTCATGTTTCTATTTGCAGCCGTTTCAGCCTGCAGAGCATTCAGAACTGCAGTGACCGGATCCGGTGGCAAAGGACCTGCACCACGTGCCCCACGGCGACCACGCGCCCTACTCATGATATCTGTACATGTAACACAAAGGAATGAGTTGATCAGACCCACACTGAGGAATCACATATACATTAATCATAAATAGTTCACAGATAGCTATGGCACACAAGATACAACATACACAATCAGAGTTTCCCCTCACAAAACTGCTCTGATACCATAAAATGTAACAGCCCGTTGTACACCGGTATTGTTAACATTGATTATGATATTAAGCGCAGTTACAATCACAGTGATTGGGTTAATTAAATTACGGGAAAATTTTTCCTTTATCATATTCCTTTTCTTACATCAGTACTTTTTCCGTAATCAATTAAAACCACACTATAATTGTAAATGCAATTCGCGGAATCATACATTTCACTAACATCATTAATCCTTCTTTTTATTCAATTCATTTAAGCTCACCATCTTACTCTCACATTTTACCAAGTTATAGTCCTTTACGTTATCTACGCGTGGTTTCAAACCACGTACCATTTGGAGTTCTACCCATCAAGTTAAGCCCCTTTCTTTAAGTCTAGAAAACCTGAATTTTCGAAAATTACACTGTGGTAATCGATTACCAGTGGGTGGTAATCGATTACCACCTGTCAAAAATGAGGCAGTAGCCAAATTTTGACCTCCTCTGTTCTGGTAATCGATTACCAACTTTGGGTAATCGATTACCTCACATGGTAATCGATTACCAAGCCTCAGTAATCGATTACCAGTGAAGACAGTAGCTAATTTTTCGTCCCCTGTTGCATGGTAATCGATTACCATGCTTGGGTAATCGATTACTATGCAGCAAAAGTGAGAGATTACAGCATTTTCAGCCCAAAAAGGGTTGTGCAATCCATCCCAAACACCTTAGTACTCCACACAACACTTAAACACATCCTAATGTAGGCTCTAGGCCCTTCCATCATGCATTTTCCTTAAAACATACATCATTTACAAAGTCCTCAATGTAATGGCCATTTACATACAAATATGGACCATTTTTACAACATGAATCATCAAGACTTCAAAGGCTATGAATGTGGCAATGGACAAGTCCCATGCTCACTCAAAATATACAATTATCCATGTCATGAATAATAAACAATAAACAAGACTTAGTATACCATCATGAACACTACAAAAAGCATGGCAATAACATCATGCAATATGTTCATGACCTAAGTCTCAAAATACTAATGTCATGCTATGTGCAATCCATAGTCCTCCTCCAAAATGTCATGCAATCCCAATGCACCGCATGCAAATCCACTGTCCACTAAGCGGGCTTCTTGCCCGAAGCTCCTCCCGGCTCATAGTGACCTGAAATGTGGTCCCCCAAACACGGGGTGAGATATACGGATATATCTCAGTAAACCAATGGAGCTAGAGGCTCTCTCCACTCCATGGCTCACTCAAATGTATAAATATGACATCATGTAATATGCAAGCAATACAATATCACCAACCAACTGGAGACAACCCAAGAACATCCACGCATGGATTCATGTTCAAGGACTCCATCATATAACTCCCGAGACAATCCTGGCGCCTCTCCCATGGTTGAGAAGACTCCATGGCAAAACCCAACCGGAACTCCTCATGAGCCCTATCCGGCGGATGTCCCCCGTTTGGATCATCCTGATGTCGCTCCCAGAGTCGACACCATGGCATATCCAACTGGCATTCTCACACAGGATGAACCCAGCGGATGTCCAAACCAACACACGTCAACTGGCCAGTGACCAAACAATTTTTCATACAATCCAAGCAATATGCATACAAGCACACAATCACACAATGCCATAAACACATAATCCAACCACAACCTTCCACTAGGTGTGGTGGAGCACACTAGGGATTAAACCCATGTTCCAAGGGTTTACCTCAACACTTAGCAAATCCGTTCCAAACGTATGCTCCAATTCAACCTTTCACAATCACGTCCGTGTGAGGCACCCTACAACAATCATCAAATCCAAATTACACCAACCTCAATTTTCATGAAAATTCCTCAAATTTTCCTAAGTTAAAAACCTAACTTTTTCACCAAAATTTATCATAGCATTTCTAGCTTACAAGCATGATTCTAAGGCCTTTTCATCTAATAGCATTTTTCCATTTGGGCTCTCTATCATCACACATCTAAAATTAAAGGTTTAGAGCATAAATTCCTAGATCTACAATATCAACCACAAAAATACCACAAATATACTCACAATCAAGTGTATGCTCACCACCAAGGCTCCACTAAGCCTAAGGAAGACCAAAACTCCAACAAAACTCCAAGAACACAAGTGGGTCGGATCTGTTTTTGGCCAAAAACGAAGCAAGGAGGTGGATTCAAGGTTTGTAAGTGTTACCAATGGATCTAGAAGGTTGTTTACAATAGATTTCAACACCAAAATCAAGCGATTTGGTGAAGAATTGAGGAAATGGTGAGAATGTGAAGAAATGGGTGTGTTTTGGTTGTGAATGAGGAACTCCACGGGAACAAGAGGAAGAAGAAGGAAAGAAAAGGAGAAAAAAGGTGGGAGGCTAAGTGACTTCGGTCACACGGGTCCCACACGCGATCTAACTTTAATCCCGATAAAATTTCTGATCATAAATTCTTAATCTACATATTTTTCCAGTCCATGTCATATTTTTATTTCCCCAAAATATTGATAAAAATTTCACACCTATCGGTACACTCACACCACAGTATTTAACACTTAATAATCACTATTCATCAATTTTTCCCAAATTTGCCTATTCACTCAATTTTCCGCCCTGATTCCATTTCCAGCATTATTTTTGTCATATGAAATCTCTAACTCAGTATTTAAGCCTCAGAATACACGGCTGGTCAATTACCATTTTGCCCTTTTTGCCCATTTTGGCCATAATTCTTGGATTTTCACTAATCCATCACTTCTAATTTCACAATACAATATTAAAATACACATTTAAATATTTGAGGTGTTATACCATCCCACCGTGCAACCATCACCACCACATCATCATCGCTGCCACCATCGTCACTACCACCTCCCACCACCTATACGACATCATTGTTGCTGCCACCCCCCAAAACCATGCACCATCGGCCTAACCGCTTCGGCACAACATCTACCTCAACTAATTTTGCCCCCATGATTTATTTTCGCATATCATTTTTAATAATTTTATACATTAAAAAATAATTTTATTTTTAACTTCCAAATAGTTTATTTAGTTAAAAGGTTTTCCTTAGTACTACACCCAAATGATAAATAGCTCTAAACTTAAATTGTAAGGAAAATTATTTTTTTAAAAAATAATTTTATAAATTAAACATAGTACTTTTGAATCAAAGCAACTAAACTTATGATTAAATAACACGAGATAATTATGTTGTGTTAATTATCAATTACATAAATATGAAATGGGAAAAGTATGGTAAAAAATATAAAATAGATATATAATTACAATATAAACATGAATTATAAATATTTATGTTAAAAAATACCGCCTCCAAAACTGCCTCTATATGAATATAACCTAAAAACTGCCTCCAAAACCGCCTCTAATTGATAAAAAGGAGGCGGCTTGACACATCCGCCTCAATATATCATTACTTTTGAGGCGAAGTTGAAAAACGCCTCTATAACCGCCTCTAGATGTCTAATTTGGAGGCGGTTTTAACATAACCGCCTCAGAATTTATTCAATATTAAGGCGGTCTGTTCATGCGCCTTCAAAACCGCCTCTATATTATATTTGGAGGCGGTTTAGTTTAAACCGCCTCAGATAAACCGTCGGTATCTACCCATTTTCTTGTAGTGATTAGAGGAAAAATTGGGGAAAATGATGTGAGTTATTATTAAATGCAATTGAGGACTTGAATTGGTGTTGTGTTAGGCTAAAGAAGCCATAGGAATGTTAAAAGAAAATTAATAACATGAAAAGCATAGAAGGCCATGAAGGCCGAATTGGTGTTGTGTGTGGGGGAAGTGCATTGTTTTGCATTTTGACTTGGTTTACAAGTGAATTGATGATCCTATGTGTGATCATTGTAGGTTGCCTCCCACGGATGTGATCCTTGAGGATCAAGCTTGGTGGATTACCTCTGGCCCTTGACCAAAAGGATTTGGGTAAGTAATTATGTAACATTTGCATGATTGAGTTTATGACCAATTGAGTGGTCTTTGAAATGCTAATGAATATGTGAATGGCCTTTTGTGTAGGCATTTCTTGGTTGGAGAAATTTATGGGGTAACTTGTATTTGAAGCTACCTAGCTTGGGAGCTTCAAGAAGGTGATTTCTTGGTACTTGGGTTAATCCCTGTATGTGCTCCACCATGCCTTTTGGGGTAGTGGTTGGAAGTTGTTTGTGCAATGGTGTGATTATAACATGTTCATGCATATGTGAATGTTGGGTACATAGAGTTGTACCGTATCTCTGGCCAATAGATAGTTGTTGTATGGCATTGGGTGCTTCCTCTGGATAGGTCTCCGTAGGGAGTTCCAGTTGGCCTGGGGTCGTGGATATGTTATCCGTTGAGAAGCACTCTAGGAATGTCTCGGGTGTTATGGATGGGGGCGCCTTGAATGATATTCCGAGAACACATTCTTAGATTAAGAGCCCGTAGGCTATATGTCAAGGCTAGTAGGCTGGATGGTGCATGGTTTTGGCTCTGACCTTTCCTGCTCCATCGTATGTCTTTCTCTTCTATGTCCCTATCTCTCTAAATCCCCTTCTATATTCCTCTCTTTGTTATATCCCTATATCTTTAAATCCCTTACTATATCCCTATGTTGTTATAATTCATTATTGTATGTTACATCTGAGTGAGCCATTGGGCGGAATGATCCTCCAGAACCTTTGGATTACTGAGATATGTTTGTATAACTCACCCCGTGTTATGGAGCTATGTTTCAGGTGGTTGTAGAGGTATTGGAGCACTGGGCAAGAGGCCCACAGGATGAGTACTTCAGAGTTCATGGAGTGTAGTGCTATTTTGCATTTTGAGACATATTGGGCATAGGCTAGACTTAGTGCATGAACATTGTGTTGCATGAGTTATGTATTTCATGCTTTTGTTGTACATGTAGTGTTATTTGGCTAAGTATAGGATGTTGTAATTATTGGCATTAATGTACTTATTGTAGTTATATTTGGTAATTATTGGCATTAATGTACTTATTGTAATTATGTGATGGAAGGGCAATAGGCCTATTTTAGGTTATGATTTTATATGTCAATTGTTAAGAATGCATGAAATGGAATTATGTGATTGTAATGAGTTTAAGTTTCAATGAAGTTAAGTAATGGATTGTAAAGTTAATGAAAATGATGTAAATTGTATGGGTTGTAAGAGCACCAAGGAATTTTTGGTCCTTGTATGCCACCCTTGTTAATTAGGTATCATTAAATAAACACACTTTTGATAAAGTGGAATATGTTAAATAAACAAAGGAGACGCCGTCAAAATTTATAATAAATGAGCAATTTTCAAACTGACTTTGAGAGAGCATATTTCCCTCCACAGAGGTCCAATAGGGACATTCCATACATCATTTTGAAAATTGAGATGTCAGCTATGTTGTGTCAAAATTTGGTGCTAGTTGAAGTTGTGTAGTGACCTGTAGGTTCGATCGAGTGAGGACTGCCCTTAGAATCCCTACGCAGGGGGCTGTCGGGTCTGCACTTTTCGAGAATTGGTTCTCCCCCAATTCTTACTCAAATTAGGCTCATGATATATAAAATTAAAGTTCAATGTGTCTAGTATTATTTATAAAAATTTGAGAGAAATTGGTTGAGTGGTTTGTCCAGAATCGCAAAAATGGTGAGGGATGTTTGGTGCTATGTTTTGGGTTGGCTGGCAGTTTTGCTTGTCCAACTTCAAGCGGTGATAACCGGAGCTAGAGGACTCCAAATGAGGCGTGTGATACCTTGTTGGAAAGATAATTGAGTCTAGATTAACATATTAAAAATGAGAGTGTTATAGCTTGTGGGTTGCGCACAGTGACCAGAAAATAGAAGCGTGTTCAGTTATAAGAAAACGTAAAAGTGAGAATTATGCTAAGTGGGTTTATGGGAACCCCTTAGTAGCTTAGAATAAGTAATGTATGAGATAGTTAAGATATTATTTTTTTTGTTTCCACTTTAAGAATTCAGTTATGATCACAGCTTATGTCATTACGTTTTATTATTATTTTTAAATGTTTACGTAATGAAAAGGAAAAGGTTTACCCTCATTTTTAAATGAATTGTTGTGATTGTAACTGCGCTTAAATCATAATCAATGTTAACAATATCGGTGTACAAAGGGTTGTTACACTAGCTCAAGAGAGCAATTGATTGGGTTAGAAGAAACCCTAGTTAAGCCACTATTAAATTAAAGAAGTTGCTCGCCGAAGTGAGCAACCTAGCGAGGAGAATCAGGGGATGGAGGGAACGGGGAGCTCCCCCCCACCTCTCTTTCTGCCCGATTCTTTGGTTCTCGAATTTGCTTGCTAATGTGCTCCCTTCAATGAGCAAGGCAGTTGAAGCGAGGAGCTTAGTGAGAAAACATGGATTTCTAAGTTTTAATTACTTGTTGACTCGTGCTCGCTGAAGCAAGAAGTTGCTTGAAGTCCAGCGAGCACAGTAAAATGAAGAAATATGAGAATTAGACCATGCATGTTTATGACAATTGTATGGTTATGATGTATAATATATTTAAGCAAAGTATGAATATTATGCACAATGTATAAGTTATAATTACAGATTTGAATTGTTTTAAGAGGGGGGTTATACTTACAACCCATTTTTGTTTACAACATCTTACAACCATATCTTAACCGTTGATTTCTGCCAATCAATGGTTATCATTTATTGCGAATTAGTAATTAATTAATGAATTTAATTTGCGAAAATAATAATCATTGTGTAACATCCCGCATAATTAGAAAATTACATCACTTGCAATTAGGGGTACGAAACATGATTGAAATTCGAATTAAATTTGTGTTTAGAGTGGGATTAATTTAAGTAGGAAAATTATCTTGTTGTTATTATAAGCGAGTATATGTGAATATTTTAAAAGATTAAAGACACTAGTTAAAAAGGGATAGAATTACAACTAATTATAATATAGGTAGGAATCCTAATTACTATCTAGTGGGAACATGAAATAATAATTAATATGTATATATTTCATGTGATAAGTGAACCTTAGTTATCTATCCTAAAAATCTGCATGCATGTAATTTGATTGGTCAAGAAATGGCCACATGGCAAATCCCTATCTATCTTATCTCACCACCCCTTGCACCCAATAAGAAGAGAGAAATCTCTTTGCATGAAATTCTATTGGCCAATGGCAACCACATCACCTAGCGCCCAATGAGGGCAAAGGTTATCTTACTTTTCTCTTGGACCTTTGGACCACGCCACTTATACAAACATCAGACACTTAGGTTCTTTTCTACATGGTTCAGCCAAGCCCTTTCATGACCAAGGGTTCCATTTTATCATAGGCTAAAAATCTGATCTCTCTTGATTTCCTCTTCTAAACGTGTGAGAGAGCACCAAGGCTGCCCATTTCCATCAAAATCGTGAACACATATGAAGGAGATAAAACACCTAATCGCTTCTTTTCCCTTCCCTCCTTGCTTAACCGTACACCAAGCAGAAAGCTTACAAGTTCCCTTCCCTTCCTAGCCTCCTCAAAATCGTGAGTGATTGAAGAGAAGAACCATCCTCAAAGTTTCCGTCTTCATTCCCTCACCTATTCGGTCCCACACCAGCAACCATGAGATGGAAGTCTAAGCACATTCCTCTTCCTTTTTCTTGTTCGGCTGAAATCAACATACAAGGAGTCTTAATGGAGTCTTCTATTTCCTTGCATGCGGTTGTGAACTCAATCCCTTGCAAGGCAGACCAATACATTTTAATTTTGAATTACTTCCATTACACGCAAAAACAAGTGAGCCTTTTCCTACCTTAGTTGTTTCCTGGTTTCAACGCATGAGATGTATGAGTGAACTATTCTTTGTCTTATTTCTGTTTTAATTCCTTGGCATGGTGGGAGGCGATGATGATGCTCATTGATTTAGTGAATGTTTTCTGCAACCATTTTAAGAGAAACCTGGTTGCTAGTAAGAAGGTACAAACCGAACCCTTAAGCCCTTTAATCCTATTTGTTCGACCGTAGGTGTGTTATAAGAAGATATATTTTGTTTTCAATTCTCTTTTATTGTTCTAATCGGCTGCTGCTTGTAATTTAAGAGAAATATGTTGTGTCAATTTATTCATTATTTCTGCCCTTGGACTGCCAAAGAACCGAATGCCTTCTAGTAAAAGTAAATCATATATTAAACCCTTATTCGCTCCTTATGTGTTCGGTCCTCCCTTGTTGATTAAGAGAAAATTTTATTTTAGTAGTTTCCCTTTCCTTAAGTCTGTCCTTTGAATCTCCCTCTTGTTGTTGATGCATGTTAATCTAAAGCTGAATTTTGTGAACATGGATATAGCTATCTAAATTGTTGGACTGCCCCTGTAGTTAGAAAAATAATTGTACAGCCTTGCATGTTTAAGTTGTTGAAAATAACATGTTTTTAACCTCTTTAGCGCACCCAAGCCTTGGAAGAAATGATATGTCAAATAAAAATAGAAGCACACTAGTTGTTGGCTTGAAAACCGTAAGTACCTATAGCTGAATTATGACTCTGTTCCTTGCTTCTGTCATTTTCGGGCAGCTATGGATTTTATGCATACAAATTTAAAGAACCATTTGAAGATTGGAATAGAGTTCTTGTCATGCTGTAGGAATGTCCTTTGGACCAGAATTATAATCTAGTTGTGCATGTTTTAAATCTGTATAGACAGCATGTATAACTTAATTAGCAGTGACTAAATGACATTGGTAGAGTTTTGTTAAAATAAGTATAAGCACCTAGTGATGAACCGAACCTTGGATATGTAAGAACATAATTGGACAGCTTGCTCTAGCCTCACTCGTGCACCTTAAAACGTGTAGGGCATTATATGTAAAATGATAAATCATAAGCACTTTGTGATGAGGAAGACCGAATATGTATGTTTAGGAGACTTTGGATTGTGTCATTGGCTAACAATTAGGAAAGCTGAATCTAAGGCAGAAAATTTATTAACACTTGAAGCATGTTAAGTCAGTTGAAATTATGGGAGTTGAAAGCATGGAAAATTAGTTTAAAGTCCGGAAATAAACTCCTTGTTAGGAAAATTAAAGTAGTGTAAAAATCATGAAATGCTATTTGAATCAAGTCCCGCATGTGTTTAACCTTGTTGACAGCATGCTTTATGCATCTTTAGTGCACTCCAAGCCTTGTAGGTATTGTCATGTAAATGACTACTTGTGGAATCTGTTGATGCCAAAATCGTGTGGCATGTCTTAGAAATCTGGATTTTGTAAATTGCTAACGTTTGGTAAAATTAACATTAAGTCAGAAAAAGATTAAAACAATTTAGTTGGTGATTAAGTTAGTAATGGAAATATGGTAAATCGACTAGAAACCTAGAATGGGAAGCATGGAGAGTACATGTATTTTATTGGAACAATAGATGTGAATTCTGATTTTCGGTACCTATTGCTCAGGTGTGCTAACCTCTAAAAGAGTGGTCTGATTGTTAATGTTTTGATTAAAAAGGGTTAAAGACTTGAGGTAAATGTTCGGTGGATTACCCCTTTGTGACTGTTAGTTTAATACTTGAATTTTTGATTTGTTGCTCTCGTGCTCTGTTTTGATTTTGTTGGAAGGCAATTATAATTTGATTTGGAATAAGGACTGTTGGAGTTTCTGTTTGAATATGATGATTGATTTGGAATAAGAACCATTGGAACTCTGTTTTAGGAAGTATTTGTTACTCAGCAGCTTGGTATTAAAAATACAAGAAATATATGTATTATAATTATGATCTAGTCATGCATATGCACATCATAATTCATCTGTTCTGTTTGTGTGTGCAAATCATGTCATGGCATACAACATTATGCATTCATCTTGGAAACCGAAGTATATAATAAAAGTAAGCATATGATTGAGCACGCATCATATAGACATCCCTCCGGTACCAGGGTATTGGACGCTTGGCTTCAGTCCACATAGGTCGCAGTTGGAATCCTCTTGAGGAGCCACTATGGAATCTCCATTGTGCTTGTTAGTACGTGCACTGCAGTGCTATGAACGTACATTACTTTGGTGTTATATACGCACTTTGATTAGTACTTTGGCGTTATATACGCACCTGGATTAGTATTTTGGCGTTATATACGCACTCGGATTATATGTTGGAATATGTTCTAGAGCTATTTGATGATGTGACAATTTTGGAAATTCGGTATTTAGATTAACATTGTTGCGTTGCTGGATTTTTTGCCTCACTACTGGGATTTTTCTCACCCCTTCGGGGGCTCAATTTTTATAAATTGCAGGAGGACTTAGAAGCATGTGAAGAAGTATTTGGTGACGTGACTGCATGGAAATGTTTTGTTTAAGTCTTGCTGTTTGGGAAACCCTGCTGTTTAATTGATGTTTCTGTTGGATGTATATTGTGTATTCAGCCTTGATGTAGCCTTTTAAGAATGGCACTTTATCATGTATATTCTGTTTTGAAAAGAGTTGTGACATGATTTTTATATTCCGCCTGAACTTAGGTGATTCTGGAAATTAAAATGTCAAACCAAAGTCTGCTGTGTTTAAATTCGGATTTTGAACTATTTTTACGAGCACTTTGCGAGTTGTTGTTCTGGGGCTACAGACCTTCGAATGAGGTATAATTTATATGTATGGAAAGCCCCAGTTGTGTATTTTCAAATTATATAAAAATTATGTTCAGAGCTTATAAGCCCGATTTATTATGATTTTTACAAGTCATGGGGTTTTTGGAAAAATACACCGAATTTTCGAGTACTTTGCGAGTTCTGTTTCTAGGGCTACAGATCTCCGATTGACATATAATTTCTATGACCGTAAAGCCCCAGATGTCTAGTTTCTTCATAGCAAAGAAAATTTTTGTAAGCTTTTGTATTCGGATTTACATGATTTTTACAAGAAAGACTATTTTCAGGAAAAATCAGAGTTGCGCAGCGAAAGCCTTTTGAAAAATTTACTTGCTGTTTCTATTTTACGAAGTCAATTTTCCAGGCAAGTTTCTCTAATTGGTAACATCAAAAAGTTTTTACTGAATAAAAATTTTACACGTCAATGTTACGTCTCTAATCGATTTTAGAAGACACTTCCCTTGGATGGATACAGGAGAGAGTATCACACATTGATATGGTTATAAAAGAAATTAAGTTATAAGTATAACTTTCCTCGTTTTAAATATAAAAAGAGTTTTAATCAGAAACAACAAATGTTAATTAAAAATGAAAATATTTAGCCATATTTTAATTTAACTATTATGATTGTAATTGTATTTAATGTCATATATAATGATAACAAACCGATCATTAATAGTGTGTTACATTAAGTATCAATTTTTACTCTGATGAAGGTCAAAGGTGTACCAATCAGGAACTCTCCTGTGTTTCCCGATTCGTATGAAATGTAACTAATTCATATTGGACACTATTTGTCAGAAAATACAAGATATTCTAAATCTAATGCATAAGACCCAAGAAAAAAAAATCTTTTTAAAAGGAATAACACCTAATGTCTGAACTGTTTTTTTTTTTTTTTTTTTTTTTTTGTATGTATTAATATCATTGATGTACAAAATTACATCCGCCGCTGTAGTGTGTATAATAATCAAGCCTTGCAATCTTTGAAGACAAAAGAAAGCACAATTAGTTTCACTGATCAGTGCCCTCCTTGGTTCCTATTCCATGACAAATACGAGGGATCTCCAAGTTGCCTAAAAAAAAGAGAACGATAGATTAGGCGCTAACAATATTCAAAATCGCCGTTGTCCATGGCTGTTACTGATATAAATTTTGAATCAACAGCGGATGCAATTGGAGTGAAAGGACAAAAAATAGATCATGTACAACAAAATCTATGTCAGCCTACATGTCATTTTAAACAACTTTTGCTATTTATTTATATACGAGTTCTAGTAAAAGAATTGCATTACTAATCTCTAACTAAAATAAGCACTAATGGATAGGTGTTTTTCTTTTTTCCCTACTCTTACCAGTCCTGGTAGGAGATAATTTTTTGTTTTTTCTTTATTCCATCTTCATATGTCAGGGACGAAAACTTATATTAGAAAGTATTTCATAAATACGCAATGAATTCGCAATACATTTGGCATACAATTAACTCAAGCAATATGTAGGTTCTAATCAAATTGACTAATGGTGTGCTTGTGAATACAATGTTGGTAGTAAGAAGTGGTCAAACACATAAAAGAAACCAATCAAGCAGTAGGGGATTTCTTACCTTGGCTTGACAAAATATACAGTGGTAAAAGCCATAGATAAAAAGAAGCTCAATCCCCCAACAGTGAGATAAGCAATACCAAGGAAGTCATTCTTCCCACCGAGCCAGCTAGTAGTTGACAGTACAAGCTTCTTCTTGCCATTAAAACTATATGTGTTGTAGTTATTCTTCAATGTCACATGTATGACATCACCTTTCTCCAGATCCACCTCAATCTTACCATACAGCTTCCTAAAAGTTGGCAAAGCAGCAGTTCGCATCCAGACAATAAGATCCTCCTGCTCACTCAACTGTTCCATAAAACATTCAGAAAGTGAGCAACTTATCTCATTGATGCAAGCAAATCGAGAATGCCCAGAAAATCACAAGATGAACAATGAAATATACGGTTAATCATAGAAAAGTGATGAGGAACACAAATGTATAAAAATTAAAAATTAATGGTTTCCATATGATTGATGTATTTCAAGTTTGGCCTCAGCAAAGGTAACACGAATGACTGAGTTGCATTGTGCAGAATGGACCACTCACACCAAGTATGTCAAGGGCTTTTAGAATGAACATTAAATCATTACACAGTACTGCCATTTCAATGCATAATGCAAGATGCTTTTTTGGTTCACAAGCTGATTCATCATTCAAAGCCGTTTATTCAAATTCATGAAGCAATGAAAAATGGGATCATCAAAGGTCTCAAAAGATGGGGTAAAGCATTCTCTCCACAAGTTGTAAGCTGACATATAGCCCGAAACATGTTAAAAGAGAATTGACAACAGCTCACAAGAATTACTAACATACATGTGCTGGATAATCTGGACCACACTCAATACATTGAGTATGATCCAAAGTCCCAAACTACTGATTTTTACAAGAAAAGATAGGTTATAATAACTGACTTCGGTCAAAACGTTTACCACTGGGGGAGTACAGGAGAAGTAGCTAGCAATGGATCCAAGAGTCATTGGTGCAGCGTATAGTCTAAAGTGCATTTCGATAGACATAATTGCCCTCAGCACTTCAAATTATCACAATTGGGTTCGTTGCATTGAGCACCTGAAGTTTGGTGCTAGAGTTACAGTACCTCTCCCATTCTCCTCTACTCAGCATAAGTACAAATTCAACAACTAAATTAAATTTGGACAAGGACATTAGTCCAGTGAAAATGACTTGCCCGATTAATCTCTATAACTATTATTCAATATAGACTAAACTAGGAATTATATTTGGGCAAGGTCTTGATTTGGCCATTCAAACATATATTATTACACTTCTGATATTTAAATAATAATATATTATTTGTCCTTCAAAAACTTCCCAAGTGGCTTCTTTGGATTTAACTGAGTTATTTCAGCCAGTTATATGCAGCTCAAACAGAATTATGAATTATGCAATGAGATAATTCTATTGATTCATACTTTGGTATATTATTATGATACTGTATGTTTTTAAAATCAAGAAGTGATTTAGAGCTCAATTTTTAGTTAAAAAAATCAAAAGAATGGAAAATCAATGCGCATAGTATGAATAACAATCATTAAACTGCCTAAAGTAATGAAGTAATAACAAGAACATTAATAATTAATAAATAATAATAAACCAAAAGATGCAAGCACAACTATATTCATATTTAAACAATGGATAAATTTAGACTGATGCATATATCAAAACAACCTCAATTTACTTTCCTGAACCTTATGAATGAAGAGAATTATACATAGATTCTTAATTCAATTAAAATTTGAGGTCTAGGAAGACTTACTGGTATTTTTTCATCGAGATGTCCACCACCTATAATAGAACCACTCTGGAAATTTTTAGGGAAAACATCTTTTCCAAATTTGTGCTCCCTGTCACTCTTCCATGCGATGCCTTTCTTGTTCAGTGTCAAATTATTGTTGTTGCGGGAGAAGCTGTATGTATCATTGAACAAGCTCCAAGCTATAAGACCACAAGGTAAAATTGCAGTTCCATTTACAAAATCTTCAGGCTTACAACCGCTTGTTGAGTTTGCTTTTTTGGAATCCCTCAACTGGTCATCATTTCGGCTTTTAACATACCTAATTTACAAAAGATCAACAAATTTATAAGAATATAAACAATTAAATAGAAAGAACTATATGCATTAGAATCCACTGTTAACCAACCAAACTTTGAGATTGAAAATTGTTGAAGGAAGCAGTCAGTCAAAGAACATAAACTGCTATAAATATATATTATTAAAAAAATTAAATAAAGATAGATACCAAATATAAGATGAATACATGAAAAACAAAGAAGTTCATATCAATGTCTCTTAAAACTTCATCTCATACAAATAGTTCATTGTTATCTCAGATATAATTCCGTAAAGTTCTAAAAGTTAGAGAACAAAATCACAGCTGCGATTCTAAAAATTTAAATTATAATTGTTAAAATATTTTTGGCATTTAAGAAGATAAATTGTAAATGAACTTCATGTAATTTGTCAAACCAGTTATTTTTCTGCTTTCATTCATTACATTTTTTTCTTTACATGTAAAATTGTCTTTACTATAATCAAGGGCAAACAGATACATAGCTATCACATTGTATGTGCCTACTGTTTCAAAGTTATCATTCTATTACTAGGATGTAATAACATGTACTACAACAACCAGACTGCCATCCGTACAATTTGTCAGCAACATGTAATTACTTGATAGATATAATAGTTACAAAAGGAACTGTTAAATGATTTAATGCACATCAATGTTTAATTTCATAAATAATGAAGATAAGAAACATAGGGCGAGCTTTAGTACATTGAACAGAATATCAATGGAAATATAAAATAATAATATTGTGTATAGTGCGTGCAACTTTTAACCATACACCAATTAACAGGATATATACCAAGAAATAATGGAAATGGATTATTCTGAAGAAATAAAAGGGGTATATACCGGCGATGATTCTGGTAAAAGTCGTCGAGCTGATAGTAAACATAGACGGGAGACTTCATACGCTTCTCTACCTATTCATAAGAGCAATGTTTAAGAAAAGAAACGATCATTAAAGTTAGAAATCCATAATTCATCAATTATGGGAAGATAGCTAATAGAAAGATAACGGTTAAACAAGGAAAAAAAAAAAGGATAAGTCAAGGAAACTTACCCGTAGCTCCCTGTTGCATGTTTTATCTGCAGAACTCTGAATGTATGCTACCTTGTCTGTCACATTTGGTGGTATGCATTGTGACTCGTACTTATCAACAATTTCAACAACCTGATAGATACATAATAAATAAATCAAAGTCAGCAGTGAGAACTCAGCATTATACATATTATACAGAGCTACAAAGCAAAAATTCAGAGCAGTATTTCAATCAAGCATACATCGTGTGAGGCAATTAACGAAGCAACTCCAATAGGAATGAATACGATGGTGACAAGCATGAATGCTGAAATAACCTGCAGGGAAAGTAATATACCGTGTAAATAGTGACTTCTAAATGCATGCAAGTTAAATAGATAACCACCGACAACATATATAAATAGGGAAATTTACCGCTCGAGGTGTGAGAATAGGCTTGCATGCTGGAAGTTCTTGTTGTGTAAACTTTGAGTCTGAAAGGCATAAAATTTTTCAAAGAGAACTCTAGTCAGCAAAGTTTTGTGCAAGTAGAAACAACAAAGGACAGAAATGTGAGTCGGGTCAGGGGAAGCCTTATATATTCATGAAATTGAGTTTCAAAAAGGGTAATAAAAGAAAAGTTCATCATCCCTTTCAGAAATGAACATCAACAGTTTCATTAACCCTTTCCAACCAACATGCACAAAATAAAAACAAAATTCACATTACATACACAAACAATCACGAAAAACAAAACATTGGTATTTACAAATTCAGCTTAAAATCCCAAAATAAATAAAAAAATTACACTTGGGTCGTTTGGTTTGTCTTCTGGTAGCTGTGGAATCGTTAGATCCAGCACCTCCTGCGCTCGACGTTGCCATAACGGAAGAACCAATTACAAACACAACCTTTTTCCAAAAACCTTGGAATACCCAGAAGAGATTTGAGGACGATGAGCACAAAGAAGAAGAAGAAGAAAAAAATCAAAAAATGAAGGTTGAGAAGAAAGAGAAGAGAAGAGTGATTTTAATTGGTGAGGAGGGGGAGGGAGGTTACCGGTTGGACAGGTGGCTCTGAGAATTGAATTTTATTAAGGAAAGGAAGGAGGAAGGAGGTTTCGTTTGACGGGGGCGGCCGGTGACCCTTCCTCTCTCCCTCTTCCTCTCCTTACAAAGAAAAAGAAGAAGAGGGAAAGGAAAGGGGAGAGAGAGAGAGAATGGTTCAATGTGAGAAACGAAAGACCAGTCAAACAAATACAAATGCAAATCACACGCTTTGAAATTCAATTCAACGGGCTATCTCATATTTTTTTTTTTTAAAAAAAAAAAATCTAAATTTGGTTTTTCAAACGTTCCAGAACGCAGATAGTGGACCGGCTGAAAGTTTCAATGTCCATTGTCACATTATTCATACATGACAAATTGTCATGTCTGAATGATGTCTACACGTATTCGCGTAATTTTATTGTTTGATTATTTGTTATTTTTATCTTGATTTTCGCACACTTTTATATAGGGAAAATTTTAATTGAGTAAACATTTTTTTGGTCCCTGGCAATATCCACAAATCCTTTTTAGTCCCTGACAATAAAAAGTACTAAATTGGTCCCTAAAATGATGAAAAAATAACTAAGGAGTACTTATTACAATTGACAGAAGGACTAAAATGGCCCTTTTTCATAATTTTAGTGACCAATTTAGTTCTTTTTTATTGCCAGGGACTAAAAAGGATTTCGTAGATATTGCTAGGGACTAAAAATGGTGTTTACTCAATTTAATTTATTGCATTTTAAATAAAAAATTATAAATTTATTGTTGTTTTAAAAATAATTAAGAAATTATTGCACGATATCATGACCTAATTAGGCGTCACATCTATGTCAAGCACTAGACGTCACTTCATGCCCAAACCAAACGTGACATGTGATGCCCAAAACAGTCGTGACCCATGTAACCTATAAATATCCTAAATTTTTCATTTTTATCATTTTATTCTCTCTCTCTAACTTCTCTCTAATATGTTGGTGTTCTCCACATTCCGTGGAAAATTGGTTAGCGAAGCTCTGCAAAAGATTTAACGTGATTCTTCACATACCTCAAAAAGTCGTGACATACACATTAAGACTAACATAAATAGGTAGTAACATGATTTTTCATCGCACAATAAGCAAAAAAGTACTTAGGACGAGCTCCGCAATGACGTCAGCATCAAGCTATCTATGACCCTTAGAAATGTGGTCATTCAAACAATTGTAATCCCCACCCCATCTAGTAACCTTCCAATTTTCACCAAACACTAGTTTTATTGCCCTAATGCGCCACGGGCAACCCTTATCATACGCTCGACATTTCATACTTAACTTTGTAAGCGTGCTCTCATGAGGTTGATCTTTAGTGTCATTTGAACCTCCTTTTTGGTTGCAAATTCCTGGTTCACAAATAACTTGTCACCCAATTGCCATGGACCCTGTATTGATCCCGATCCCGAAATGGAACCATCAGTACATGATTCTTGTTCGCTCCGATAACCCCAATTAATATGTGTGTTGAAAGTAAACTGGCCTTGAAGGCCGGTGCATGTAAGGTGGAAAAACAAAAAAATTTACTGCGGAAACATTCATGCATACAAGATTCATGCTTTAGGACAACATGATGTTAGCTTGTTTTGGCCTGATCAGTTAGGGAGATTAGTTGTCAGGTCTGAAGGGTTCAAACCCTCTAATGGTGATCCACACCACCGTTCGTCAATGATGCAAGAACGCCTTCTTGAAAGCCACCAGATGATCACCACAATGAGGCTTGCTATGCGCCCAATTGGTGAAGGTGGAGGCTAGGTACTCTGTTTGGAAAGGTGTAGTGAACTACCCTACAGAATGGTGCATGAGATGAAGGAGTGTAGGCTAGGTTTTCTCAAAACCCTAAGGAGAGGAACTTGTCTCTTGTTGTGCGCACAAGAGGAAGAAGAGAGTGAGATAATTAAATCAAATTATCCTTTCAAAAACCTTTGAAAGTGGCGCATGGAATCAAGGAGGATAAGGTGAAGTTGATGCAAAACAAATCTAGCAAACAACCTCCAATCTTATCCTCATGAAACTAAGTTCAAACCTATTCAAACTTTGATTTAAAAACTATCATATAGTTACCTATTCCACGCGCATAATTCAGCCCAAAAACGGTCTAAATATGTTGAGTAGTTGCATTCAAAATTTGAACCAACTCACCCACTTATTCTCTCAACTACCAAATCTGATTGGAGTTTTGTTTAAATGACAAAATGACATCCTTATCACTCAAAGTGTGCGCCCCAAACAGCCCATGATGATCTCTAAATATCTCCTCTTGATACAAGGAATTTGTTCCAATAAGATCTTATCTTATCCTTTTGTTATGAAACAACTTTTCATAGCCAATTCAAATTCGAATTCAAACACTTGAATTCAAATGTTTAAAATTCAAATTCAAAATTCAAAATTTAAATTTCAAAATCCAATTTCAAAATTCAAATTTCAAATTTCAAATTTCAAATTCAAAATTCAAAATTCAAATTCCAAATTCAAATTTCAAAATTCCAATTCCAAATTCAAATTTCAAAATTCAAATTTCAAATCCAAAATTCAAAATTCAAATATTTGATTATTAATTAAACTAATTAAATTAATTAGTAATGGCTTGGACTATCCAAGCCCATTACTAAGCTCTATGCGCCCTCCACCCATTTAGGTGAGCTTCCAAACAGCTTCTTGGGCTAACAACCATTATTAGGCCCAATACCTTTAAAGCTAGTTCATCATGACTAGAAGGTGTTAGTGTGTGACCCATCAGGTCCAACTTAGCTTCTGACATAACTGGACTTGGGCCCAACAAGCCCACAACCCGATTAATGACAACACAGAGCACTAGGAATGCTTTGTTGCCCCAGAACTAGTCAGATTAATGACTTGATCACCCTATTGCACATATTTGGTTACCGTATGTATTTCCCTTCGTCTCGGTTATCTTCCCATTAACCTAGGGTAAGGAAATGTATCAACCCCTGCGGTTTAGGGTAAGCTTTATTCGAAATAGGGAATTTTCAATTTACTGACTCTAAAGGCAGATCATCTCATGATCTCTTTTACTATGCATAGATTCCCGAGTCCCTGTAAATGTCATCCTGATTTCTCCGATTTACAGATAACCTAATCTCTCACAGAGATTTGACGAATTCCTTCAGCTTATTACCCTAGCCCTGTGCTCTTTCAGGACACACCCAACAGTATACCTATGAGTCTCCATGTTTTAGGCAGACGAGGCATACAATCAAAACCTGCCTTCAAGAACACAGTCTAGGTAATAACTTCTGGTCTAAGGAAAGACATACCCAAATATAAAGAGATTACTCTAATGACACTATCTATGAGATTTCCTCATAGAGTCTCTTTTTGGGTCTGTTCAGTGCGAGCTATACTCTTATAGGTCCACCCACGACTTTAGCTAAGACATCTCCATATCTGTAGCTCATGAGGTCTTTACCTTGTATCCATATACAAGTAGATAAGTCATACTAGTCTTACCTGAGATCACTGATCCCCAAACTCAGTGTCTCTAGACTAGGAACATATAATTAGGAATAGACATGCGATATTCTTGAATCCTCATGATCGTGATCTCATCACAGATACTCAAGAGATACCTGTTCTATTCCAAGGGGTTTATCCAGTTCGTTCATATAATATTAACAATAATATCGAGACATAATATGAAACTGGATAAATAGTGCTTTTATTTATTTGCGACAAACAAAGTTCTACATCTAGTGTTCTTTATTTAATTAAAAGATTGTCTCTAGGACACCCATATACTAACATGTGTAATGTGGAGTTCCTTCCCAAAAAGGAATAACAACATCATCACCTGCTTATATGAATTAAAACTTGTTAATACATTATTTAAACACCCTAAATCATATACGATTTATTCACTAAAATACTTTCATGATGTCCTGCTAATTGTGTAGAGCCCATGTCATTAAGTTGCAAGATTTGAGGCTCCATCGGTTCATGGTATATTGGGATTTGAGACGCGGGCCTGTCACCATCGTCATCTCCTTCTGAAGCACTAGCATCCTCGGCAGAAGACGTTCTTCTATTGCGATATTTTCATCATCATTATCGTCGTAGTCGTCATGCATAACCCAAGTAGAATCATTTTCATCTCACTCAGAAATGTTAGCAATTGGAGAAGCATGAGTAGCAGATGTTAATGCATGACGTGGAGAATTTAAAGCAATTGTCCTCACCGGTAAAACAACATCCTCTGCTCTGGCAATGTCCACATACAACTCCAAAAAATCTTTCCTTGACTAATTGAAAAATTCTGCCATTATCATCTCGACATCTTCATCATCCACTGCTTGTAAACTAATGTATTGTTCAGATTGTCATAACCTTGTGGTGATCCGAGTGATAGATTGGTTACCTTTCCATAATCATGTTGGCCTTTTTTCACCTTCAAAAATTACAGCTCATCGGCCTCCCCCCTTCCTACCATTATAATATAACACAACATTAACAGAATCAGAATGTGAACTCATTTTTAAATGGAATAGCAAATAAAATAAAAGACTATGAATAAGCTAATAATTTTGTATGTAAAAGTAAGAATTGATGGTAGAGAATAGTTGTGAAGAGTGTGTAGAGTGATAAGGGTTTATATAGATGTTTTTGCACCATTCACACCCTCGTTGGGCACCATTTTTGCATATGTCACGCCCAAATTGGGCATCACAGGTCACGCCCCATTTAGGCGTGACCCACTTGGAGGTGACGCCTACATGGGGCGTGACATGTGACGCCCAATTTGGGTGTGACATTATGCATTATTTTCAAAACAACAATAAATATATAATTTTTTTATTTAAAATGCAATAAATTGATTTTTTGCCCTTTTGTATCATATAATCTTCTATGTAACTGAAAATATGCTCCTCTGAGGATGGAGACAGAGAAAACACATGGTGTACAAGGAAAGGAGGCTAATACCTCTACGACGAAAGAGGATGAAGAAGAAGAAGAAGGCGAGGAAGGGTATTTCTTATAGGGACAGTCTAATGCAGTTCAATGGGGTCTGTGCTGAAGTAGCTAATGAGGATGATGAATGGTTGTCAAATCTGACGAAAGATGAGGCTGACTGAGATTGTGGCGAAGATCAGTGAAGCGAAAGCTGGGAAGGAGGATCCTTTCTGTCCAACGTAACATTTTCCAAGTGGAGGAATTCAAGGAGAACTGTAAATAATGGAGGGATACGCTAATTGTTAAGCCGTTAGGGAAGCGATTGGGAGCAACATTCTTTACTGGTAGACTTCAAAAGATGTGGGGGTTAACGGGTGCCCATGAATTTATTGAGTTAGAAAATGATTATTACCTTGTGAGGTTTAATAATGCGAAGGATTATGCTCATGTTTTGCATGAGGGCCTTGGGTGATTGCTGATCACTATGTTACGGTTCAACGATAGAGACCATTTTTTGATCCATTTGATGATTCAGTCACCAAACTTGCTATATGGATCAGAATACCTGGTCTTCCTATTGAGTTTTATACTTCCCAGGATCTCTGGCGTATTGGGGGCATGTTTGGTAAACCCCTGAAAATTGATCATAATTCTTTAAAGATGTGTGATTTGGGAGAGGGTGATATTACACAGAGGGGAAAATTTGCAAGGATTTGTGTAGAAGTAGATTTGAGAAAGCCATTTTTGTCCAAATTCAATATTTTCGGACGTGTGTTTCAAGTTGCATATGAGGGTTTACATATGATTTGTTTTACATGTGGATGTTATGGTCATAGAAAAGATACTTGTCCATCTGTAGTCTGAAGTAATCAAAATATGGATGCACCCAGTCATATTCCAGTTCCTCAAGATCGTAGAGTTTCAAGGTGGAAAGAGAATAATGGTGATGATGTTTTTGGGAGTTGGATGATCGTACAAAGACCTGCATGGGGGAGAAAGCAACAAATGATGCCACAGAAACAGGCGGGTAATAAGGCTGATGTATCAAGGAAGGAGGGGAATCATGTATCTGATTCTCATCGGAGGGTGTACAAACCGGTGCAGAAACCGCCGGTGAAGATAGGAGGAACACGTTTCGAAGTTTTAAATGCTGATATTAATGTATTGAATCAGATCAAGGAAACGCCCACGGAAATTATGGGGAAGAATAATTTGAACGTAATTAGTGATGATTATGGGAAAGACATTATGGATATTAATGTTAATGATAATTTGAACATAATTAGTGGTGATTATGGGAAAGACATTGTGGATATTAATGTCAATAATAACAACCAGCTAGTATCAGGTGGAAATGCTGAGGTGGGCATCTGTAAAGAGAGGATTGAGAAGGGTAACATGTTAGGTACAAAGGATGATTTGGGAAAGAATATTTCAAATGACATGGAGGTTGCAGCTGGTCATAATGGTACAGATATTATGCGATTGAAAGAGAATGAAAGTAATTCAATTGCAGTGATTGCAGGAAGTAATTCGCGTAAGAAAATGGCAAGTCCAGTCATGAAAATTAATGTTGCTGGCGTCAGTCTGGAAGGCCCAGCTTTGCAGAATAATCAACGATTAAACTTTGATGAGGAGTTTCCTATTATGGTTATGGAGGATACACAAAATGTGGAGATTAGAAATCCTGAGATGGAGTTGGATGATACACAAAATGTTGCATTATTTTCAAAACAACAATAAATACATAATTTTTTTATTTAAAATGCAATAAATTAATTGTTTGCCCTTTTGTATCATATAATCTTCTATGTAACTGAAAATATGCTCCTCTGAGGATGGAGACGGAGAAAATGCATGGTGTACAAGGAAAGGAGGCTAATACCTCTACGACGGAAGAGGATGAAGAAGACGAAGGAGGCGAGGAAGGGTATTTCTTATAAGGACAGTCTAATGCAGTTCAATGGGGTCTGTGCTGAAGTAGCTAATGAGGATGATGAATGGTTGTCAAATCTGACGAAAGATGAGGCTGAGATTGTGGCAAAGATCAGTGAAGCGAAAGCTGGGAAGAAGGATCCTTTCTGTCCAACGTACCATTTTCCAGTGGAGGAATTCAAGGAGAACTGTAAATAATGGAGGAATACGCTAATTGTTAAGCTGTTAGGGAAGCGATTGGGAGCAAAATTCTTTACTGGTAGACTTCAAAAGATGTGGGGGTTAATGGGTGCCCATGAATTTATTGAGTTAGAAAATGATTATTACCTTGTGAGGTTTAATAATGCGAAGGATTATGCTCATGTTTTGCATGAGGGCCTTGGGTGATTGCTGATCACTATGTTACGGTTCAACTATAGAGACCATTTTTTGATCCATTTGATGATTCAGTCACCAAACTTGCTATATGGATCAGAATACCTGGTCTTCCTATTGAGTTTTATACTTCCCAGGATCTCTGGCGTATTGGGGGCATGTTTGGTAAACCCCTGAAAATTGATCATAATTCTTTAAAGATGTGTGATTTGGGAGAGGGTGATATTACACAGAGGGGAAAATTTGCAAGGATTTGTGTAGAAGTAGATTTGAGAAAGCCATTTTTGTCCAAATTCAATATTTTCGGACGTGTGTTTCAAGTTGCATATGAGGGTTTACATATGATTTGTTTTACATGTGGATGTTATGGTCTTAGAAAGGATACTTGTCCATCTGTAGTCTGAAGTAATCAAAATATGGATGCACCCAGTCATATTCCAGTTCCTCAAGATCGTAGAGTTTCAAGGTGGAAAGAGAATAATGGTGATGATGTTTTTGGGAGTTGGATGATTGTACAAAGACCTGCATGGGGGAGAAAGCAGAAAATGATGCCACAGAAATAGGTGGGTAATACGGCTGATGTATCAAGGAAGGAGGGGAATCATGTATCTGATTCTCATCGGAGGGTGTACAAACCGGTGCAGAAACCGCCGGTGAAGATAGGAGGAACACGTTTCGAAGTTTTAAATGCTGATATTAATGTATGTATTGAGTCAGATCAAGGAAACGCCCACAGAAATTATGGGGAAGAATAATTTGAACGTAATTAGTGGTGATTATGGGAAAGACATTATGGATATTAATGTTAATGATAATTTGAACATAATTAGTGGTGATTATGGGAAAGACATTATGGATATTAATGTCAATAATAACAGCCAGCTAGTATCAGGTGGAAATGCTGAGGTGGGCATCTGTAGAGAGCGGATTGAGAAGGGTAACATGTTAGGTACAAAGGATGGTTTGGGAAAGAATATTTCAAATGACATGGAGGTTGCAGCTGGTCATAATGGTACGGATATTATGCGATTGAAAGAGAATGAAAGTAATTCAATTGCAGTGATTGCAGGAAGTAATTCGCGTAAAAAAATGGCAAGTCCAGTCATGAAAATTAATGTTGCTGGCGTCAGTCTGGAAGGTCCAGCTTTGCAGAATAATCAACGATTAAACATTGATGAGGAGTTTCCTATTATGGTTATGGATGATACACAAAATGTGGAGAATATAAATCCTGAGATGGAGTTGGATAATAGGATTTCCATAAGAACGGGAAGTGTGGTAGTTGGCGAAACACCAGATGAGGGGATAAATGGAACTGTTCCAAATTCTACCTTATTAAAGAAGGGGTCCCAAGAGGTTGGTATGGAGTCATTTCAGGAGATGAGAGTTCGAATTGGTTTTAAAAATAAGGCTTCTTCCAATGAGAAAAAGTATCTTGGTGGAGATAAGCTTTCTTCAAAGGCTTTGAGTTAAAAAAAAACTACTCAAAAGAAAAATACTGGTGGGTGTAGACTGCAGAAAACTACTTAGAGCAGTTTGGCTATAAATAAGAATTTGGTTAAGCAGAGTAATCTGAGTAATAAAGGGAAACCTCCGGATCCACTTCCTACGGGTAAAGAAGGAGAAGATGATGTTAACAAGGAGAAGCCTATTGATCCTCTAAAATTTATGAAATGGTATGGCCATACTCATAAAGGGGAAGGAGACTGGGCGAGTTTGGAAGCCCTAGGTGTTACTCGTGTTTATACAAGCTTGAACTAGTGTGTTCTTTGTCCTACTATGATGATGTTTTTTATGTTTATTTTCTGTTGGAACTGTAGGGGTGTGGGCAAGAAAGGCTTCATTCCCTTAATAAAAGATCTTGTTCAAAGACACAAAATAGATATTCTAGTTCTTTTAGAAACCTGTTCTAGTGGTTTGAAATCAGATCGTAAAATTAGAAGACTTGGTTTTAGTTATTACTTTTTTTACTGAAGCATTGGGTTATTCAGGTGGTATTTGGTTACTTTGAAATGTTGATAATGTCCACGTCAACATTTTAAAGCATCATCATCAATATATTCACACCATCTTACTCTGGAAGGAAAATGGCAAGCTAGAACTTGCAATGTTCGTTTATGCAAGTCCAAGGCTGTTGGAGAGAAGAGTCCTTTGGTCGGAATTACAAATCCTTAAGGAGCAATGTAGTGGTCCTTGGATGGTGTTGGGAGATTTCAATCGTATCTTAGTAGGGATGAAAAAGAGGGTGGTAGTGCACCGAATTGGAGGAGTTTGATTAACTTCAGTGAGTGTCTGGATTATTGTGGTCTGTATGATATTGGTGCAATGGGTCCTAGGTTCACTTGGCAGAGAGGAGCGTTGAAGGAAATACTTGATAGAGTTATGACTAATGAGGATTGGAATATTGGTTTTCCAAATCGTAGATTAATTCATCTTAATTTCTATGGTTCTGATCACCGTCCTTTGCTGTTATGGGATGGTCCGTTGTAGTCTAATTTGAATAGACCTCGTCCCTTTCATTTTTTGGCTGCATGGTTAACTAGTGATGACTTTACTGGAATTGTTAAGGACTATTGGGAAGCAGGTTCGAGTTGGGTGGATATGAACTCCACGTTCAGCCGTCGTGTGTCTGAGTGGCATCGTCAGTATTTCCAGGTTAATCAGAGAAAAAAAGCACGAGCTGTATGCAAGATTGCGTGGTATTGACAATAGTTTAACTCATTCTCTGAGTAATTTTCTGGAAAGGATACAGAAGACGTTGTGGGATGAGCACAAAACCATTTTGGCTAGGGAAGAACTTACTTGGTTTCAACGATCTAGAGCCAGATGGTTAGCGTGGGGAGATAGTAATTCTAGATTTTTCCATAGTTGTACTGTTGCTCATAGAAGAAGAAACCGGATTGATATATTAAAAGATGAGGATGGTAGTTGGATTGGTGATCATGAAGCTCTTGTTAACTTGGCAGTGAATTATTTTGCTAAGTTATATACGGAAGACGATGGAGTCAAGCCTCAGTTTCCTGTTAGAGGTATGTTTCCTGCTTTGGATGTTCCTGTATTAGCCTGTCTCAATTTTGTCCCATCTGCAGAAGAGGTGAAGGCTGTTATGTTTAGGATGGGATCCTATAAAGTTCATAGGGTAGATGGTCTCCATGCTCTTTTTTATCAGTCTAAATGGGAGTTACTGAAAGATGCAGTTTTGGAGCTAGTCTATGGTATCTTTGCTGATCCACAGAAAGTTAGATATATTAATCAAACGTTGATTTGCCTTATTCCTAAAATTGACAGGCCTGTGCAATGTGGTGTATAAATGTGTTACGAAGATTGTTGCAAATAGGGTTAGAGAGGTTATGGGGAAGCTTACTATGCCTAACCAGTGTAGTTTTGTTCTTGGGAGACAAGGTACTGATAATATCATTGTGGCTCAAGAAATTATGCACTCTATGCGACAGAAGAAAGGGGTTAAAGGGTGGATGATTCTAAAGGTTGATCATGAGAAGGCTTATGACAGAATTGCCTAGGATTTTCTTCGTGATACGTTATTTGATGCAGGTTTTCCAAATTCTCTTATAAATCTAGTTATGTGTTGTGTTACAACAGCATCAAAGAATGTGCTTTGGAACACTAGCATGACTCGTGAGTTTACTCCTTCTCGTGGTATCCTCTTTCGCCTTATCTCTTTGTTCTTTGCATGGAGCGGCTAAGACAAATAATTAATCTTGCGGTGGAAGGGAGGACTTGGAAGCCTGTGCTACTGCGAAGGAATGGGCCACCAATCTCTCATCTCTTCTTCGCTGATGACCTTCTTCTATTTGCTGAGGCCTCGATGGAGCAATCTAGGATAATTCCAGCTATTCTAGATTGTTTTTGTAAGGCTTCTGGTCAACGAGTGAATAGGGAAAAGTCGAAGATTTTTTTCTCGAGGAATGTCAGTCACATTCGGTCCATTGAGATAAGTAATGAGACAGATTTTTCCCTAACTTTGGATCTTGGAAAATATCTTGGTATTCCACTGCACCATGGGAGAATTTCTAAGAGTTCTTATGCTCATGTGATGAAGAGGATGAATTAGCGTTTAAATGGCTGGAAGCAATCTACCTTATCTTTTGCGGGTAGGATTGTTTTAGCCAAATCAGTATTAAGCACTATCCCTACTTATTCCATGCAGACAGGTCCCATGAATGTTTGTCAGGAGGTTGAGAAGAAAACTAGAGCTTTTATTTGGGGAGCTAAACCAGATCAAAGGAAGATGACATTGGTTGCCTGGGATAATGTGTGCTTACCAAAGGCAGACGGTGGTCTTGGATTTAGAAATATGAGACAATTTAATAAAGCTTTCATTATGAAGCTTGGGCATGCCTTGATGATGCAGCCAGATGCTTTGTGGGTTAGATTGTTGAGGAATAAATATAGAGTTCCTCAGTATCTAATTCCGGATATTACAGCTCCTACCAACGCTTCTCCTCTTTGAAGGGCTATTTGTAACTCTTGGCATAATGTGGTGCATGGATCTTGTATTATAATTGGTGTAGGAGATGCCACGTTATTCTGGAAGGATAAATGGGTGCCAAATCTTGATCCTCTAATCAATTTTGTCTTGCAGGTTGTTCTAGATGAGGAAATGGATTGCTCAACTCTTCAGTATGTTACGGAGGAAGGGTCCTAGAATTGGTCTAGTTTTGATCATCTTCTTCCCCCTGAGGTTTGCACGCGCATTGCAAATATTCACCCTCTATCTCCTCTTGGTGGTAGTGACTGTGTGATATGGGATTTGACTGCTGATGGTAGATTTATGATACGTTCTGCTTACTTATTTCTAAATGACCAGTCTTTAGGTCTCCAGCAGCGGTATATTCAAGGGTTGAGAAGTTGTTCCTGGGACAAAGTGTGGGGTTGGAATGGGCCACCTAGAGTTAAAACTTTTCTTTGGTTGCTGTTGGGGAATAAGATTTTGAATAATGCTCAACGCTTGCGTCGTCACATTTCTGATAATAGTTTGTGTTCTCGGTGTATCTATGGTCACGAAGATTGTCTTCATGTGGTTAGAGATTGTTGGAAGGTTCGGGAAATATGGTGTCATCTGATTCCTCATCATAAGTGGCAATCCTTCTTTACGCAAGATCTGGGTGAGTGGTTACATTTTAATCTCTCAACTGATTACATGGAACAGGTGTCTGGAAATTGGTTAACTCTTTTTGGTATTATGTGCTGGTTAATTTGGAAAGCAAGAAATGAATGGATTTTTGAGCATTTGGAGACTGATCCTTCTAGCATTCTTCGTTCACCTTTTCTTTTGAGAGATAATTACTTCTAAGCTCAATTGCTGCTAAAACAAGGGGGGCGTCGGTTGCAATCATCTAGGATTCAAACTTTCATTAATTGGAAGCTTCCTTTAGAATGGTGGATAAAGATTAATACAGATGGTTCTTGTGCTCAAGGAGGATTACCATATGGATGTGGAGGGGTTATAAGAGATTGTAGAGGTGATTGGTTAGTTGGTTTCTCAAAGAATTTGGGGCATAGTTCATCGGTTGCTGCTGAGATTTGGGGTTCTTATTCGGGTCTTCAAATAGCTTGGGAATGTGGTTATAGAAAGGTGTGACTTGAAGGTGACTCTACAGTTGCAATTAATTTATTTTCCAAACATAATACTGAGATGCACCCTTTACATGAATTGATTTTACGTATCAAGGAATTATTGGGGAGAAACTGGCAGGTTTATGTCTCTCATACTAATAGAGAAGCGAATGAGGTAGCTGATTGGTTAGCTACGCATGCTTTTTCTGCAAACTGGGATATTCAGTTTTTTAACACACCTCATGTAGGTTGCAAAGATAGATTTCTTCAAGATTATAGTGGGTAGCTTTCCCTCGCTTTGTTCTAACCTAGTTTATTTTCTCTATGTATTACAAAAAAAAAAAAATATCTTCTATGTAAGAGATGTTAAACGTTGTGACTTTCGACGATGTAACGTAAAAAGAGAAAAAACAAATTTGGAATTGATTTAAAATTCAAATATTTTACCAAAATAATATGGTGAGATACATAAAAGGTCTCCACGTTTAAATCACGCATTAAAAAAAGGATAGGATATTGTTACTACCAATGTTACTATCATATCTTAACCGTTAATTTCCACCAATTAACGATTATCAGTTATTACGAATTAATAAATAATTAATGAGTTTGATTTGAGAAAATAATGACCATTAATTGGCAGAAACAATGATTAAAATATAGTAATAACATTGATAATAATAATATACTAACCCAAAAAACATGAAAAAAATGTTCAACTTGTTCATTGGTAAAAGTGTTCTGGCTGGTTTATCAAAAAAAAAAAAAAAAAAGTGTTCTAGCTGTCGCCATGTGACAGGCGTTGCAAGTTGCACACAGGTGTGCATAAATTATGTATAGAGTGGAGCGCAACTCATATAGAGTGTCTAAATGTCTATCACATCTATGCACAAATAGTGCACCTCACCCGTGTCTTATTTGAAAGCATACACTCTCACGCTCATCTCACGACATTATTTTCATAAAATATTTTAGGTTTTAATATATCTCATATTATAAATTATAAAATTATCTCATACATACACATATAAATATATGGAATGCATTTTTTCTTTTTTTCTTTTTCTCTTTACATGATTTCGCATAGGCTTAATATTTTTTTATATGTGTATATGAGATAAAATTATCTCAAATGAAAAACATTAAACCAATATTTTATTTTAAACCGATGCGATGAAAAGTTTTGCTCTTTATTTTAAGAGAAATATATTTCTCATCTTCAATGAGATTTTGGGTCTGTTTAATTATGTTTTGATTTTTTTTTTGTAATAGTTATGAAAATAGGTGTTTTTTTGTGTTTTTTATTTTAAATGTTAAAAGTCAAAACACAAACCAAAAACAATGCATGCATGTTCTCAAAATTTGATTATAAAAACAAAAACAAAAATAGTTACTATTTTTTTTTTTTTTTTTACAAAACAGGCAATGTTAAACGGATTTTATTATTATTTTTTCTGAAAATCAAAAAATTATTTTTGGAAATAATACTTAATGTACTCACACAAAAACATGAATAAAATTGGCTAATGAGTAATGACCCACTCTTTTTTTTCTCTCTATCTCTACATCGTTCCAATTTTATCGGATGTACGACCTGAAAGGACTTTTTTTCCTCAATTTCTTCTTTTTAGTGTGTTTCACTTATTTTTTGTTTTTCACTTAATTTTTTGTGTTGCATTAAATAATTTTATCTCAAACAACATGAGACATATTCCCCAAAGGGCCAAAACATTATGATGTACGGAAATGACATTTTACATATAATATTATCCGACAAAAACAACAAATTAAGTAAATTTTTAATACAATTATCAGATTCATTTTGTGATTATTGAGTTATTTTTTAGGATAAAACTAATCTTATGTTGTATAAAAGAGTGTTGTATCTTATGCTGTGAAACAAAATCAAGGTAGGTCCCATCTTGATTTTTTTATTTTTTATTTTATAGTAAGACTCATTTTGATTTTATTTCATAATATAAGATACACTCTTTTATGCAACATAAAATTAGTTTTACCCTTATTTTTTACTTATGAAACTTTTTATAATGCAATTCTGATAATAGAAGAGTTTGATTTTACTACGTTGTCGGTGTATTTTTTTTTTTGTGAATTTATCATCTAATTTTGTATTAATACCTTATTTAATGAGTAACTATATTTATAAAGTATATTGATGCGAACACACACCAGGCTATGGGAGGTGAGGGAGAGACGGAGATGAAGGAAGATGAAGATGAAGCTGGTAGGAATGGTGCTCTGAACCTCATACCAAGAAGGGGGAACAGGATAAAGATAAAGTCCATCAAATTGCAAGATTACCTGACGCGTGGCTAAGGGGGGAAAGGAGTGGGCTGCATGGTTGGGCTGTGGTGTGACCCAACTTGAAGTGGGCTGCGAAAATAGAGCTGGGCCCAAGGACTCAAGTAGTCCAATTATCTTTTATTGCTTTTTCCATTTGGTTATTTAGGGGATGAGAATCCTTTAGAATCAGTTACGCATTGTAATAACAAACTTCTCTTCTCTCTCTTGAACAATTTCTGGAGTTGACGGCATCCTCGAATTGCCGCCGGTAATTTCTTGCCGGAGATATTATCTTTTAATTTCCAGTGCATCAATATACAGAGTGTAGATACTGGTGTGTCTATCATTTTGGTGCTTTCATTGAGAGCAATTGTAAGAACATCCAAGCGTTGGGATGGCAGAGGGAACTCGAAGTCAGGGAAAGGTGGACGAATGTCTTAGCAAACTGGCCCATCATGAAGAACAATTTAGTGCTCTTGGTAGCTTGCTGAAAGAAATGAACGTAAAATTAACGTTAATGGAAGCAAAAATGGGTCAATCCCAGAAAGGTAAAAATAAGAGTGAGGGTTCTTCGAATTCAGGGTTAGAGAATTTTTTTGGAAGCAATCCCTTCAAATCGGTTAAAATCTCCATACCTCGATTTGCTGGGGGAAATCCGGAGCCATGGATCCATAAGGTACAACAATTCTATGGGTTTGATGAACTCACAGATGCAGAAAAATTTACCTTAACCTCTTTTCATATGGATGGAACGGCTGAAGCATGGTATCACTGGATGGATAGAAATGGAAGGCTGACAACGTGGGAGACCTTCTTGACTGCGTTACGTTCCAGGTTTGGACCATCCAAATACCGAGATCTGAGAGGGGAACTTGGGCGATTGACACAGACATCAACGGTGGAGCATTATCAGGTGCAGTTTGAGAAGTTGGCCAATCAGGAAATTGGAATCGATGATGTAACACTACAGAGTTGCTTTGAGTCGGGCTTGAAGCCTGAAATCCGAAAGGAAGTTCGGATGCACCTGCCGACGACCTTGGAGCAAGCAATCGACCTAGCCAAGTTAGTTGAGGACAAGCTCAATGATAGAAACACTGGGAGAACTTATTATAATCGGCCTGTGGGAAATACCAGCAGCAACAGCAATACAAATCAAGCTGGGATACTACCAACACCCACGAAACCCATACCCAACAGTGGAGGGAAGAGTGGAGTGCCTGGAATCAATCATCTCACACCTGCAGAAATGTTAGCAAGAAGGGAGAAAGGATTATGTTACAATTGTGATGAAAAGTTCCACAGGAACCATGTGTGCAAAGCCAAAATGTTCATCATGATGGTACAAGAAGATGGGGAATCTGCAATGGGGGAACCGAGTCCGGAGTTGCACATGGAGGGGAATAATACGCAAGAAGAAGGTGACACGGATGGTATGGCAGAGATCAGCTTCCATGCTCTTGCTGGACAACACTCTACCAGCACGCTCCGAATCAAGGGGCAGATCAGCAAGGCTGAGGTGCAAATTTTGGTGGATGGGGGTTCCACACACAACTTCATCCACGAGAGGTTGGTGAAATATCTGGGATTAGAGGTTAAAGATGCTCCCAAGTTTCAAGTACTGGTGGGAAATGGAGCTATGCTGGACTGTTTGGGGGTATGCCCGAAAGTCAGCATGCTAATCCAAGGACATCAATTCAGTCCTGATTTGTATGTACTTCCCATCAAAGGTGCTGAAGTGGTTCTTGGAGTGCAGTGGTTGTCGGAGTGGGGAGATGTAACCATCAATTACAGGAGTTTAACTATGAAGTTTGAATGAGAAGGTCAATGGGTGGAGATACAAGGAGAATCGGGGGTTGCCCTGGAACCCATCCAATTGAACCAGTTGCGTAGGTTGTCCACGACTGATGCGGTTGCTTGTTATTACCATCTACAAGCCACGGAGATACTAGGAGAGGAGCCAAATCTCTATATTGCCAATCTGGACAGCAGTGTACAATTGCTGTTAGAGGAATACAAGGATGTTTTTGCTCAATCAGGGAAGTTGCCACCAACCCGGGAGGAGGATCATCAGATACACCTTGAACCTGGAATAAAGGCAGTGAACATTAGACCTTATCGGTACCCTCATTTTCATAAAACAGAAATTGAAAAAATGGTCAAGGAGATGCTGGAAAAAGGGGAAATTCAACCCAGTGTGAGTCCGTTCTCATCACCTGTCCTTTTAGTGAAGAAAAAAGACGGGACGTGGAGATTCTGTGTGGACTACCGAGCTTTGAATCAAGTGACCATCCCCAACCGATTCCCCATTCCTACTGTGGATGAAATGCTGGACGAATTAGCAGGAGCTTCCATTTTTTCAAAGATGGACCTACGATCCGGTTACCATCAGATACGTATGGCAGCTGATGATATATATAAGACTGCCTTCAGGACACACGAAGGACACTATGAATTTGTGGTGATGCCCTTCGGTTTGACAAATGCTCCAGCTACCTTCCAGGGGATCATGAACGCGGTGTTGAAGGTATTTCTTAGGCGCTTTGTAATTGTGTTCTTTGACGATATCTTGGTGTATATTAGGAGCTTGGAGGAACACCTAGGGCACTTAAGAGCAGTGTTGGACTGTCTCCGGTCAAATCATCTTTATGCTAGGTTCGCTAAGTGCTCATTTGCTCAAAAGGAGGTCGAATATTTGGGGCATGTGGTTGATGGAGAAGGAGTTCGGCCAGATGAGTCCAAAATTAAGGCCATCATGGACTGGCCGGCCCCAAAGTCAGTGAAGCAATTAAGGGGGTTTTTGGGCTTGGCTGGCTATTATAGGAAGTTTGTGAGGGGTTTTTCTCGCATTGCAGCCCCGCTCACTCTCCTCCTACAGAAGGATGCTTTTAATTGGAATGAAGCTGCTGCAGCATCAATGAGACAATTGAAGGAGGCGTTGTCCCAGGCACCTGTACTAGCCCTCCCTAATTTCAATGAACCATTTGTATTGACTACCGATGCTTCCGGAATTGGTATAGGAGCAGTCATCAGCCAGAACAATAAGCCCATAGCTTATTTCAGCCGCAAGTTGTCCCCCAAGATGCAACAAGCCTCCACCTATGTTCGAGAACTCTTTGCTATCACCGAAGGAGTTGCAAAATTCAGGCAATACCCGCTGGGGGCCAAATTTACCATTCGGACAGATCAAAAGAGCATAAAGGAAATGATGGCACAGGTCGTGCAGACACCTGAACAACAAAGATTCTTGGTTAAATTGTTAGGATTTGATTATACCATAGAATATTACCCAGGAGCGATGAATAAGGTTGCTGATGCCTTGTCTAGGAAGCAAGAACCAGAGACTGGCACAGAGGACACAAATGCCTTGCTGACCTTAACCAAACTTATCAACCCCCTGTATGAAGCAATACGCGAGGAGGTGAAAACAAAGGCCGAGTTAATAACAGTAGTTCAGAAGATGGATAGCAATGAAGAAGGCATGGAGAATTACCAACTGCGGGATGGGTTAATTTACTTCAAAGGACGGATTTTGCTAGCAAGCAATTCAGTTTTGAAGCCACAGGTTCTGCACGAGTTCCATTCAACGGTTGTGAGTGGACATGGTGGTGTAAGGAAAACCCTGCATCGAGTGTCTAGCCATTATTATTGGCCACTACTTAAAAAAGATGTACAGGAATTTGTCCGGACTTGTCCCATTTGCCAGATCACGAAATATCAACCTTTGAGCCCAGCTGGGTTACTTCAACCGCTTGCAACACCAAAGGCAGTGTGGGAAGATGTCTCAATGGATTTCATCGTTGGCCTTCCTAACTCCGAAGGGAAGACAACGATCATGGTGGTGATAGATCGCCTTTCCAAGTATGCTCATTTTTCTGCCTTGCCAAGCAACTTTACGGCAACAAAAGTCGCTTCCTTGTTTATAGCCGACATTTGCCGCCATCATGGTGTTCCCCATTCCATTGTTTCGGACCGTGACAGAAGTTTTATTAGCAAATTCTGGACTGAATTGTCGCGCTTAAGCAACACTAAGCTCCATTTTAGCATGGCAAATCACCCTGAAAGTGATGGACAAACGGAAGTTACCAACAGAGGATTAGAACAATACCTCAGATGCTACACAATGGAAAACCCTAAGGGCTGGGTTCAGTTTTTACCATGGGCAGAATTCTCATACAATTCCTCTTTTCATTCAGCAATTGGATTGTCCCCTTTTCAGGTTCTGTATGGCCGTCTACCCCCGCCACTGCAACCGTACCAGGGAGACTCGTCTCCAATCGAAGCGGTGGATGCACTTTTGACTAAAAGAGATCAGATCTTACGGCACCTGCGTGAGACATTACACCGCACCAAGCAACGTATGAAGCATCAAGCTGATAAAAAAAGGAGAGATGTTCAGTTCCATGTGGGAGAGGAAGTGCTAGTAAAATTGCAACCTTACCGTCAACAATCTCTGCGCAACCAAAGCTTCTCTAAGTTGCGACGGCGCTACTATGGGCCCTTTCCGATTCTGGAGCGGATCGGCACGGTGACTTACAGGCTGGAGCTCCCCGTTCACTCTCGCATACATCCAGTGTTTCATGTATCTTTGCTGAAACCTTTTCATAAAAATCCGATTTTTCACCCATGCCCTCTACCTTTGACCGATTGGGAAAATCATCCTGTTGTTACTCCTGTGGCGGTTCTCCGATCTCGAACGGTGGCGACGGGAAAAGATTCCGACTTGCAGGTTTTGGTCCAGTGGAGCGGGTTACCCATGGAGGATGCTTCTTGGGTTCCCTATTCTGAGTTCATCCATGCGTTCCCGGACTTCGATCTTGAGGACAAGATCCATACTCTAAGGGAAGGGGGAAATGATGCGAACACACACCAGGCTATGGGAGGTGAGGGAGAGACGAAGATGAAGGAAGATGAAGATGAAGCTGGTAGGAATGGTGCTCTGAACCTCATACCAAGAAGGGGGAACAGGATAAAGATAAAGTCCATCAAATTGCAAGATTACCTGACGCGTGGCTAAGGGGGGAAAGGAGTGGGCTGCACGGTTGGGCTGTGGTGTGACCCAACTTGAAGTGGGCTGCGAAAACAGAGCTGGGCCCAAGGACTCAAGTAGTCCAATTATCTTTTATTGCTTTTTCCATTTGGTTATTTAGGGGATGAGAATCCTTTAGAATCAGTTACGCATTGTAATAACAAACTTCTCTTCTCTCTCTTGAACAATTTCTGGAGTTGACGGCATCCTCGATTGCCGCCGGTAATTTCTTGCCGGAGATATTATCTTTTAATTTCCAGTGCATCAATATACAGAGTGTAGATACTGGTGTGTCTATCATATATATATGAGATTATATTAATTTATATGAGATGCGAAACTAATTATACCAACGAAACCACAAATTATTGTGAGGGGTATCTGAAATTAAAAAAAATTAACAAATATTAAAATATCAAAATATTTTAAAGTCCTTAAAAAAAATATTACTCCCCATGCCTAGCTGTGTAAACTTAATAGATTGAAATATTTATTCTCAATGCGGTAAGAATATTGGCAAGATAACAACTCACTAAGAAAGCATTAACAGAGAGTAAAGTGGTAATTTAGGTTGAATCTGACGGGTCAACCCGTCAATCTGTCAAAATGGAGCGCGTTGAGTTATGCTTTTCAATCCACCAACCCACCTCAACCCGCCCCGCTTAGTTGTGGGTCAAAATGGGTTGGCGGTGGGTCGGGGCGGGTTGGTCCGCGGGTCATTTTTTTTTAACTAATAGGTGATCTTTTATTTTGTCATTAAGTTTTTGTGATATGAATTTTTTTTATCTTAGTACTCCCCTAGAAAAATAAAAAATAAAAACTTTATTTATTACAAAGGTTATCCATATATTGAGGCAAAAATAAATTCTTAAAAAATATTTAACTGAATATTAATATACATTTAGGTTTGATATTGGAAAAAAACTAAAGGAATTGTGAAATGAAAATAAGAAATATTCTAAAATTAATAAAATATAAATTATTTTAATTTTGAATTCTTTTTTATTTTTTAAGACGAGTTGACCCGCCAACCCATCACAAAATAGGGTGAGTTGAATTTTCAACCTATATGTGGGGCAAGACAGGCTAGGACATTTTTTGCAAGTTGGCGACGAAACGAAGTGGGCTGATCCATTTTGCCACGAAGAACCTCTTCTACCCAAATCGACTAAAGCCCTTGTTCTGTTTGTTATAGGCACTCGTTGATTTTTTCCTCTTACTCTACAATTTTTTAAGAGGGAGGATATTGTTACTACCAAATTTTTCTACTACTAACATACTATCTATCTAATCACCATTGAATCAAAGAGAGAAAATGCTAAAAAGTTTTTGAAAAAAGAGAAAATGTTGATCCAATGGTGATTAGATAGGTAGTGGGTTGGTAGTAGAAAATTTTGGTAGTAAGAATATCCCTCCTCATTTTTTAATCATAAAACTTCTATTTTCAATTTTAAGACAGTGGTAGATCTTTTTAATTTATTGTTTAGTTGTTCTTTTTGTTTTTTCTCAATTTCTTTTCTCCAATTCAAGTTCTTTGTTTTAAAAATAAAAATCTATACTTTTCCCTCCACAATCTTCTTTTTTAATATTAATATTTATGAATTTTTAATTGTTATTCTGATTGTACATGTAAAGTATCTTCAATTTTTGTTTTTTGTGGTTAGGATTTATCAGTATTAAATTTTTTTATCACATTTTGAAGCAAATATGCTTATGTTATAGGGTAATATTTTTCGTAAAAAAAATATTATCTCTTATCCAAACAATAAATAAGAGAGAAAAAAGTTTGAAATGAGAGAATTTTTTTTTCGTAAGACCCATTTAAAAAATGTGAGTGTAGAAAATAAGTAGAGGGATCCGCTTACCACTAATTAAGTTTATCAGTTCTTACTATCAAATTTTAATTATTGATTTTCGTTAATCTGACGGTTATAAGTTTTAAGAAATAATATTTTTCTTTGTAACATAAAATTATATATTATCCTCTGTTATAATTTAAAACTAGTATTTTACCCGTGCGATGCACGGGGGAAAAAGATCAAATTTTTTGTCATCCGTCGTGATTGGTTAATCGCACTGTAAATTTTATACTTACAAAAAGCTGTGTTGTTATTTTGTTCTATATTTCAGGTGGAAAAATTACAGCATTGACACAGAACTTTGCATATATCAACCACGAACAAAAATCTGCTATTCAGAGGGATAATTATTTTTGCATACAACTACATCATAATACACCATAATATGTTATAATACATCATGTTAACATGAGGAAGGGATATAAAAAGGAAAATGCATACAAATCTTTGCTAACTATAACACTCATCAACAAAATCAAGGTAACAATAACACCAGACAAATATGGATTTAAAAAAACAGCTTTTATTATAACTCCAAAATGCTATCCATTCAGTATCATTTCAGAGCAATCATTGGAGGGATGAGTTCAAAACTTACTAAATATGTCATTTCCTGTGTTATTTTCGTTCCTTGTGCCTACATTACAGAAGGCGAAAACTCATTAAATAAGTAACACTAATATGTTAACACCCAAAAGTCATAGTATAAGCAAAAAAAAAAAAGATTGGTTTAAATTTTTTTAAGCACCAAAAAAAGTGTTGTCTGAACGGAACATGAATGCGACTTAATCAAATAAGAATGTATGAGTCATATTTTTTGCTTACATTGCAACAAATGCATATAAACCGAATCAAAGCAACTACACTAATCTTTGAGATAGACTTTCATTTATTGCAATCACATTAAAAAATAATAATAAATAATTATTATTTGCAAGGATTTGTGTCGTTAGTATTTGGAATTTTACAAATATGTATTTACAAAAATTAAAATCAGATTTAGGAATTTAATTAAAAAGATAAAGAATGAAATTTTAATTTAATTATAAAAATATGTTAGTGGGCCGGCCCTCCGGGCCGAGTCCAGTTTGCCACCTCTAACTATCAGCATGTAAAAGTTTTTTTATATTTATCCACAAAAAAATGTTTTTATAGTTGCGTCTAGGTTTTTATATTTTATCTCAGAGATGAACTTTCATTTACTACAATTAGATTCAAAAAATAATAATAAATAATTATTTTTTTTGCAACGATTAGTGTCGTTAGTCTTTGGAATTTCACAAATTTATATTTACAAAAATTGAAATCAGATTTAGTAATTTAATTATGGAAGAAGAAGAATAAAATTTCAATTGAATTATAAAAATATATTGGCGAGCTGGCCCTCCGGGCCGAGCCCAGTTTTCCACATCTAACTGTCAGCATTTTATATAATTTATTTTTTTGCAAGGATTAGTGTCGTTAGTCTTTGGAATTTCACAAATTTGTATTTACCAATATTGAAATCAGATTTGGTAATTTAATTATAAAAGAAAAAGGATCAAATTTCAGTGTTGTTAGTCTTTGGAATTTCACAAATTTATATTTACAAAAATTGAAATTAGATTTAGTAATTTAATTACGGAAGAAGAAGAATAAAATTTCAATTGAATTATAAAAATATATTGGCGAGCCGGTCCTCCGGGCCGAGCCCAGTTTTCCACCTCTAACTGTCAGCATTTTATATATTTTATTTTTTTGCAAGGATTAGTGTCGTTAGTCTTTGGAATTTCACAAATTTGTATTTACCAATATTGAAATCAGATTTAGTAATTTAATTATAAAAGAAAAAGGATCAAATTTCAATTGAATTATAAAAATATATTGGAGGGCCAGCCCTCCGGGCCGAGCCCAATTTTCCACTTCTAACTGTCAGCATTTTATATAAATAATTATTTTTTGCAAGTATTTGTGTTAATTACACTCTTGCAATAAAAAAAAAGAAAGTTTAATCTCTTCCTTGTGTACTAAATTAAAATTTTCATTTTTATAGTTTTTAAATTTTAATAAATTTTTTTTACAGATTTTTATTTAAATTTAAAATTTAAATTTTGTTGTATTAATTATACATATTTATTTATATAATTTTTTTCAATTTCAATTTATGATTTTTAAATATTTTTTTAACTGGTTATACATTTATATTTAAAGTGTTTGTGTTAAATATATTTTTTAAAAAAACACATGTATATTTTTTTTAATTGGTTATACATGTATATTTAAAATTTTTATTTTAAAATTTTTATTTATTTTTTGTAAAGTATAAATTATGCCATTTCTTATTTTTTCATTTAAATTTGAAATTTTAAATAATTTTTATCGACTATAAATGTATTTTATAATTTTAAATATTTTATTGTTTAATCTATAATTTGATGTCCAATGTAGAATGCAGTGGGACATTGAATGAGTTGTTTGCTACCAAAAATTGTTCACATTATTTTTCTTTTAATTTATTTCCAAATTTTGAATTTATTTTATAATATAAATAATATTTTATAATATAAATAATTTTGTTATTTTACAATATTGTTTTAAATTTTTTTTATGCAACATTAATAGGGCTAACAATTATCCTTGAAAAAAATAGTGGGATAATATACAACAAAAGAAAAGTAGAGGTCTTTTTACTTATAATATACAACAACAACAAAGTAGTGGGACATTAAATAAGTTGTCTGCCACAAAATTTTTACCAAAAGTTTTCCCACCATTACAAAGTAAAAAATTCAAATTCAAATTTAATCAAAAATTCAAAATTTAGAAGACTTTAGTTATTATTAATTTGGAAATTCAAATATAGAATGCAGTGGGACATTGAATGAGTTGTCTGCCACGAAAAATTGTTCACATAATTTTCCATTTAATTTATTTCCAAATTTCGAATTTAGTTTACAATATAAATAATTTTGCTATTTTACAATATTTTTTTTAAAAAATACTTGTATGGAAATTTTTTCTCTTTTCGTATAATATTTTTGAAATGAATATTTTGGAATTGTTTTAAAAAAATATATTGGCGTATAGAATATTCTCTTTTTTTAGAAGGATATTGGTTCTAAGGCTTCACATACCTGTATTATTTTTTGGAATTGAAGAGTCACTAATTTCTCTTTTGGTTCATATTCCCAATATAAGCACGAAAAGTAGAGGTTGCTAATGGCTAATTGCATTGATTACGATAATCATGCTGCAATTATTATATTTTTTAAAACCAAAAAATTAAGTAATAATTAATTCTAATAGTGGCAATGTTATAAATATTATTAATGGGCTTACCAATTACCCATGCAAAAAGTAATAAGATATTAATATAGCTGTCTGTCACCAAAGAATGTTGAAATTCTTTCCCATTTATCAAGTTCAAATTTTGAATTTAAAAAGATTTTAAAAGAAAAACATTTCAAACTGATTTTAAGTGTGAACACAAATTAAAGTCAATAATTAAGAAGAAAGTGAAACGTAAGTAAAGTTGTTTGGATAGCCTAGAACAAATGTGGGAATATCGACAATGCTTTCGGACATTCAAATTTAAATTAATTATTAGATTGTGTTTGAAGAGATATTATAATTAAATAATATTTATAATTTTAAATATTACACGTAATAAAATCTAAATAAAATTAAGATATGTTTTACGATATATATTTTAGTATAAATCATATAATATAAAAATATTATCATCTCATATAAATTATGTTAATTTAAAGAAAAATAAATAATTTATCACTGATTAACCTAAACTTGAAAATAAAAATGTACTGAATTTAGGACATGTTTGATTATGTTTTATTTTTTTCTTGAAATTATTTTGTAAAATAGTAAATGAAATAGATGTTTCTTTATATTTTGTGTTTTGAAAGTTAAAAGTCATTGTATAAAAAGAATGTGTTAAAAATCAAATTACAAAATAAAAATAACCGAGACATGTTTTTTAAATTTGATTCTAAAAATTAAAAAAGAATTGTAATTTTCAGAATCATTTTAACAAAATAAACTTTATCAAACGTATTTTTTTATGTTTTTCTAAAAAAAACTATTTTCAAAAATACAATTCAAATATACTCTTAAATCTTAAAATTCGAATTTCACTCGATTAAGTTAGTTCCAAATTCTTAGACAAGTATAGACCGATATAGGGGCGTGTTTCACAAAAATATTATGTATTGTTAAGTTATCTAGTTTTGGCTATCGTTCTATTTAACTTCTTAAAAATATAAAAATAAAACAGGTCCAGGATTTGATGCAAGAGAGATGAGAGTAGATAAAATGGAAGGAGAGTAACAACTTAATAATCTTTAATTTATATTTTCCCGATACCATAGATTTTGCCAAAGGAAACATGGAAAATTGAGCATTTTTCACATTAACACATAAAAAACAGAAATGGCTGTTCGTAGTTAATATTTCATTAAAATGCATCGAACTCAACCTATGCACACTGGATTGACCTCCTTTTTTTTAGCAGATTCCATATTTTACTATGCTACCCAGAAAAAGGTGGTTCGTATGTCATTCCAGAAATTTGTTTTTCTGGATATATATATTCGTGACCATTTTGGATTTACATTAGAAATTCAACAAATTCCCCCCATATAAAGCATGTTTAAAGATCAGAAACACAGATAGAGAACAATATACATAAATGCTATGATTATTTCACTTGATGATACAAATTTTATAAAATACACCTCTCCATCAGATTTTTTTCGGACCTGCAAAGATTCTTTGATAGTAGCATGGATCCTTCCACCCTACAAAAAAGTGAAAGCCAAAATTCAAACAACAAAAATGAAAAATCATAACAACAGACACAGAAATTTAAAATCGCAACAGAGACGAAGAAATTCAAAACATTAAAAAGATAATCAGCACTATCAGTTCATCCAACAGAACCATCTCAACATTGTCGTCAAAATCCTTAGGCTGAAAGTTAGGAACCTTCCAAGATCGAACCACCTTAACCTTAATCCTCTATATCAATGTTGCCTCAATATCCAAGCAAGGATTTTAAAAAATGGATAAATAGAAAACCTACTCTCTTTTTTAAATAAATCCTCAAAAGTAAAAAATTTCAAAAAACAAAATTCACAAAGAATCGAACCTGTAGTATTATGGGAAATTGCCCAAAATTAAAATAGGCCCACTATTATATTGAAAGCAAACATCTGCGGTGAACTTCCCTGCATATGAAATTTTTGCCTGCCTACACTGCTCCAAGAGAAAAGCACCAACTGAGTCTATAACACCTCGTAAATTCAAATGTGAATTTATATGATATAATGTGGGTTAAAGGGGAAAGATTAGTGAAAATCCTGAAATTGGGGTCAAAATGTGTACCAAGGGCAAAATGGTAATTTGCCAGAAACGTAAACCGATGCATGAAAAATGGAGTAGGAGAACTCAAATGATAAAAGTAATGCTGGAAATGGATTCAAGACGAAAAATTGAGTGAATAGTCAAGTTTTGAAAATTTTGATGAATAATGATTTTTTCGGTATAAAAATACTGCGGTATAATTGTACCGATACGAATGAAATTTTTGAGTATTTTGAGGAAATAAAAATATTTCATTAACCATAAAAATATGTAGATAGTGAATTTGTGATTGGAATTGGGTGAGGGATTAAAGTTAAATCGCGTGTGGGATCCGCTCCCACCAAACCCACTTACTTTTTCCATTTCCCTCACGCTCTCTCTTTTCTCTCTCCCTCTTTCTTCTTCTCCCTCCTTTGTGGGTTTCATCCATGGAAGCTTGGGCAAGAAATTTTCTTGCCCATTTTTCACACCTCTGAGCCGCCAAATCAATAAAGTTCCAACACCAAAGTTGTTTGTAGTGAGGTTGTGAGTATATTACCCTTCTTGAGAGAGTCATGAAAGTGAGTGTGGGATGAGATCATTTTTACACCCATTTGTGCAAAATTATGGGATTTTGGGGAGCATTGGTGATGTTTTGGCTTGGATGGGCACTTGATCTTCAACTATTGGAGCCTAAGGAAGCTATTGGTTGTAAGTACTCTTAGTTTCATGGAGTTTTTGTGAAAATCATAAAATGGGTTTTGTGTGGAAGTTGTGTTGGATGATTTGTGTAGTTAGAGAGCTCAAATGGAAAATGTGCATTAGATGATTATGTCTTAGAATGATGTATTTGAGCTATAAATGCAATAAAAATTATTGGTGAAAAATGCTCATAACTTAGAATTTTTGCATGATGCCTAAGATTTGTGAAAATTGAATTGTGTAAGAAATGGATTGGTAAGTAATTGTATGATGTCGTAATATGATTATATGATGAGTATGAGTGTTGAATTAGATTGAATACCCCTAGATTGATGGGCATGAGTAATTTGACCTATTGAGGTAATCGTTGGTTGATGATGTAAAAATTGAAGTGTAAGTGAATATCTATGAATTGGTGAGTAGTTAAGGGGTAATGTAATTGAAATGGATAAATTATTAGTTGTATGCCTGTAACGCCCTCCCTTGTATGCATCCAAGAGAGTCGTTTTCTAAGCGGAATTAGAGTCGTTACGTCACATGAGCTAACAAAGCAGCAAATAAAATTTTCAACACTTAAATTCTTTTCATAAAAGTTTTCTGAAATAGTCATTGTTCACAAAAGTTCAATGTTAACACAATCATGATAAAGGCTACAGTCATCCAAGATAGTTCCAAAACATTAATCATTACAGTTATCCATTTAAACAACAGCAACACTGCTAATCCACGCATCAGCAATCAACAGCAAAATAATACTCCTTCAATTGCTCTTGCGTCCTCCTGCCATTTTGGAAAAATAGCAGCCCCGAAGGGGTGAGAATAATCCCAGTAGTGTGGCAATAAAACCAGTAATATAACAATATTAACTAGGCACAAAATTAGAAACAGTCACTTCAACATATCCTTGTTCCTTTTTCCTTTTTATCATATTCATATATTGCGTATATAACGCCTTTCCTTTGCGCTTTTAGCACCGTCGTGCGCGCACTTCCCAGTGGAATCAAATATACCCTTGGCACCTGAGCTCCATGTGGATTCCATCTGAGGGCCTATGCGGACTGATGCCAAGTGTCCCATACCCCGGTACCTTGGGGATGCCTATATGATGCTTGCTCAAACACATGGTCCTGTACATAACTATTCTAAAACAAGGCCTATATGATCTTGTTACATGCATGCCATGCTATGCTTTCACACACAAAGCGTAAAAATGCGGTATAATGTAAGATGCATGCTTATATACCTTTCATATGCGTTATGCTGCCACATAACGTCTTTACCTCATAGTCATCACGACACATTTTGGCAGTTTCCTTTCATTATAATGGAACATAATATTTTTACGGCATATGGAGCATCATGTTACAATTCTATACCAGTAGTCAATAGTCACATTAGGCTTCATCGCCTGACACTTACCTTAGCTTTCCTTAAATATTACCAACGGCAGCGAAATATTCTCACTTCTTAAGCGCACCTAAATCAATTAAAACTAATCATTTACAGTGGCTATTTACAGCAGAACAGAGAGCATACAGCAGTGGCTTACAGCAGCCAAAACAGTGAACATACAGCAGCAAAACAGTGAGCATACAGCAGCAAAACAGTGAGCATACAGCAGTGTTTACAGCAGCCAAAACAGTGACGTTTTAAACTTTTCCAAAACAGAAACAGTGGCGTTTTTAAAACAGAAACAGTGGCATTTTTAAAACAGAAACAGTGGCACTTGAACTTCCAAAACAGTGGCATAAACAGTGGCCTATCATGGATTAAAACAGTGACATTTTATGCATACAAACAGTGGCATAGAAGGGCTAAAACAGTGGCATTTTTATGCATAAAAACAGTGGCATTACATGGCTGGAACAGTGGCTTAAATGTGCAGAAACAGTGGCTTAAAATGTGCAGAAACAGTGGCTTAAAATGTGCAGAAACAGTGGCTTAAAATGTGCAGAAACAGTGGCTTAAAATGTGCAGAAACAGTGGCTTAAAATGTGCAGAAACAGTGGCTTAAAATGTGCAGAAACAGTGGCTTAAAATGTGCAGAAACAGTGGCTTAAAATGTGCAGAAACAGTGGCTTAAAATGTGCAGAAACAGTGGCTTAAAATGTGCAGAAACAGTGGCTTAAAATGTGCAGAAACAGTGGCTTTTGTGTACATAAAACAGTGGCATTTGTGCACATAAAACAGTGGCATTTGTGCACATAAAACAGTGGCATTTGTGCACATAAAACAGTGGCATTTGTGCACATAAACAGTGGCATTTGTGCACATAAAACAGTGGCATTTGTGCACATAAAACAGTGGCATTTGTGCACATAAACAGTGGCATTTGTGCACATAAAACAGTGGCATTTGTGCACATAAAACAGTGGCATTTGTGCACATAAACAGTGGCATTTGTGCACATAAAACAGTGGCATTTGTGCACATAAACAGTGGCATTTTAGTGTGATTTTGAGGGACCGAAACAGTGACATACTATCTACCAAAACAGTGGCACATTACTCTTTAAACAGTGGCCTAATCATACAAGGAAGCAGTAGCATGAATTCGAACATAACCAAGAGGTTTCTATGCATACATATCATTATGAAATGACTCTATACTTATCCTTTTATCATGCTCAACCAAGGATCCAAAGCAACACATATATAAGAGGACATTCAAGCATACATACATGGCTATACAAAGAAAAGTTCAAAGTTCAAAGCCTACCTCTTGTAGCACACACTCCTTCTAGCTTCACTTCACACCAAGTCCACACTTCCTAAGAGGTCCTATGCGCAAGCAAGGTGATGATGAGCAAGCTTGGACAGTTTCAAGGTTGAGGAACAAGGCTAGCACTAGCTTGGTGGATGGTTGAGGTGAGGGAAGGAGGGGGTTGGCTTGGTCTTTCTTCCTCCTAAGGTTCTTGCAATGTTTAACTAGAGTGTGAGAGAGAGGGGAGAGGAGTTGGCTGCACAAAATGAATGAGGCAGCCCCCTCTCTTGTGCGCAAATATATAGGGAAAGTGAGGGAGAATTGCCATGATTAACCATCATGAAATATTCAGATTTTTATGAGATGATGGGGCTGCATAAAAGGCTGAAACAAGCAAGGTTTGGCTTCTAAATTACTCTACTTACATGCAAAGAGTGAGGGGTGATTTGGATCAGATTTGGGGCTGTCCAAAGTCAGAGAAAATTTCTGCATACTTGACCAAGGTATGCGCACAAGTGGAGTGGGAAAGGAAGTGTCATGTGCACAAGTGAGAGCTTAGCTAAGTCAACAAGGAAACCAACCATTTGGCAGCCCAAAAATCTGCACTTATGCAGTCCTTGGTGCGCAAATCATGAGAGGAAAAGAGGTGCATGTGGGTGCAGATTTGTGACAGTCCAAGCACTCATTTTTGGGCTGTCCTAAGTCAGAAAAATTTCTGCATAATAGGCCAAGTTATGCGCATGAAGTGAGGTGGAAGTGGTGCATCATGAGCACAAGAAAAAGATTCATTAAGTCAACAAGCAATTGAACTTGGTGGCAGCCAAAAATCTGCATTTGTGCAGTCTTGGTGCGCAATGATGAGGGGAGAAAGGTGCATCATGGGTACAGTTTTGTGACAGTCCAAATCAGATTTTGGAGCTGCACAAAATGATGAAAATGCAGCAACAAATCCTCTTATGATGCATGTGAAAACAAGGCAGGTTTTGACACATGATGGGCTGCAAAAGCTTGCCCAAAAATCTGCACAAAACAGTGTCATGATTGAAGTGCAAGAGGGTTCTCCAAGTCAACAAGTTATGCAGTCTTGTGTCATAAAAAAAATCTGCATTCAGCCCCTCCCCATGTGCGCCCAAAATGGAGAAATATGCAGCCTAAAATCATGCTAAAATGTCCAAATGTCTACCATGCAATGAGGTTTAAAATCAAGTTATGCCTAATCAAGGTGAGGTGGCGGTTTAACAAGGCAAATTGGCAGATTTCAAGGTCCTAAATTACCCTCCTATGTGCGCATAATTGAGTGGGAAATACCTTTGCCATGTGAGAGTTACTTGATGCACAAGACACCTTGGTTGGACAAGGCTTAGGGAGGATAAGGTTGGACACAACCTTGGGCTGAATTAGCTTGATCCAAGAGCCATCCTTGGGCCATAGGCCACACACACAAGGGTCCAAACACACAAGTCCACTAGCAACAAGTCCACACACACACTAGCCCTCCACCAAAGTCCAATGAACACTAAGGTCCTATAACACATACTCACATTACTTATATGATTTTAATAAATTCATATGCCTACATATACACCCTCCTATGATTTAATTTAATTAATTACCTTAGTCTTATCCAAGGAATAAAAATCAAACAATTCACAAGCCATAACACATAACACATAAACCATACCTCCGAATTCTACACATGTACACATAGCATAAAGTACTTAGGTATTTTACTAATTGTACGGGATGTTACACTCTCCCCACCAAATAGGAATTTTGACCGCAAAATTAAACTTACTTAAGAGCTAAACAGTTCTGGATAGCGTTTCAGAACGTCTTCCTCGCGCTCCCAAGTGGCTTCAGCTGCCGATCTGTTGTTCCATAATACTTTCACCAACGGAATCTCTTTAGAACGGAGTCGCTTGACGGATCTTTCAAGAATTTGGAATGGTTGTACTTGATAAGTCAGATCTTCCTTTAGTTCCACTTCTTCTGGATGTAACACGTGAGATGGATCAGAGAGATACCTCCGTAGCTGAGACACATGAAATACATTGTGGATTCCTGACAGATTGGGTGGTAAAGCCAACCGGTATGCAGACTCTCCAATCCGGTCCATAATCAGATACGGTCCTAAGTACCGTGGACTTAACTTCTTTACTCCCATTCTCCTTCCGAGTCCCGATGTAGGAGTGATTCTCAAAAATACATGATCTCCGACTTCGAAAGATAGAGGCTTATGACGCTTGTCGTAGTAACTCTTCTGTCTGGCCTGAGCCCGCTGCATATTCTCCCGAATCTTCTTTACTTGTTCGGATGTTTCTTGGATTAGATCGGGTCCTAACATACTTCGCTCACCCACTTCAGTCCAACATAAAGGGGATCTGCATTTCCTCCCATACAAAGCTTCATAAGGTGCCATCTGAATGCTGGAGTGGTAACTGTTGTTGTAAGCGAATTCAATCAAAGAAAGATAACTATCCCAGTTGCCTCCTAACTCCAAAACACAAGCTCGTAACATGTCCTCTAATGCTTGAATGGTGCGCTCCGTCTGGCCATCGGTCTGCGGATGATAAGCAGTACTCAACCTCAGTTGGGTCCCTAATGCTCTTTGAAAGGATTCCCAAAACTTGGACGTAAACTTGGGATCACGATCACTGACAATACTCGTAGGAACTCCGTGTAACTTCACAATCTCCTGCAGATAGATTCTCGCAAGCCTCTCTGTATCATATGTGGTTCTAACACGCAAGAAATGAGCTGACTTCGTTAAACGATCGACAATCACCCAGATAGAATCATATCCTTCTCGCGTCCGAGGAAGTCCAACTACAAAGTCCATCGAAATGCTGTCCCACTTCCATTCGGGGATCTCCAAAGGTTGAAGAAGTCCCGACGGTTTCTGATGTTCGTACTTCACCTTCTGACAAGTTAAGCACCGAGATACATACTCCGCAATAACACGCTTCATACCTGGCCACCAGAATGAGGTCTTCAAGTCATGGTACATCTTCGTGGATCCAGGATGAACTGCATACTTACCCTTGTGAGCTTCCTGCAAAACTTCTTGCCTCAACTCTTCATTCGGCACGACCAGCCGTCCTTGGAATCTCCAGACATCATTCTCATCCTTTACTACCTCTTGGTTACCAACCAACTCACGGACTAACTCTTCATCTTTCTGAGCCTCCTTAATTCTTCTGATCAATTCATTCTCCACCTTTATATTTCCCAGTCTTATGCTACTTCCTCTCTCGTCTACCGATAAGTTCAAGTCTCGAAAGGCCTCGAACAACTTCAATTCTTCCATCATCAGAGTTGCAGTGTGTAGAGTCTTCCTGCTCAGGGCGTCGGCTACCACGTTTGCCTTTCCTGGGTGGTATTTAAGTTCAAAATCGTAGTCCTTCAGAAATTCCATCCACCGACGTTGCCGCATATTCAGCTCCTTCTGGTCGAACAAGTACTTCAAACTCTTATGATCGCTGAACACGTCAAACTGCGAACCATACAAGTGGTGCCTCCAGATTTTCAGTGCGAACACTATAGCTGCTAACTCCAAGTCGTGCGTCGGATAATTTTCTTCGTGAGGCTTCAGTTGTCGAGATGCATAAGCTACTGCCATACGGTCCTGCATCAACACGCATCCAAGTCCTTTCAGCGACGCATCGCAGTAAACTTCGAACTTTCGAGTAGGATCCGGAATCGTGAGTACTGGAGCACTCGTCAATCTGCTCTTTAGCTCCAAGAAACATTCTTCACAGGCTTCAGTCCACTCAAAAGGCTTATCCTTCCGAGTGAGACGAGTGAGGGGTTGCACTATCTGAGAGAAATTCTGAATAAACCTTCGATAGTATCCGGCAAGACCTAAGAAACTCCTTACTTCGGTGACAGTCTTGGGTCGTTCCCAATCCATGACAGCTTCAACTTTGCTGGGGTCCACCGCGATACCTTCTGATGAAATGACATGGCCCAGAAACTGAACCTCCTTAAGCCAAAACTCGCACTTTGACCATTTCGCGTACAACTGCTTCTCCTTCAAGATTTGCAAGACAATCCCCACATGTTCTGCGTGCAGCTCTTCATTAGCTGAGTAAATCAGGATATCGTCGATAAACACAATTACGAACTGATCAAGAAACGGGCGGAAGATGCGGTTCATGTAGTCCATGAATACCGCTGGAGCATTCGTAAGTCCGAATGGGATCACCTGATATTCATAGTGCCCATAACGAGTCCTAAAAGCGGTTTTCGGAATATCCTCCGGTTTGACCCGGATCTGATGGTATCCCGATCGTAAATCTATCTTGGAGAAGACTCTGGCTCCTCTCAGCTGGTCCATCAAATCGTCGATCCTCGGAAGCGGATACTTATTCTTCACCGTGACTTTGTTCAGCTGGCGGTAATCTACACACAGACGTAAGCTTCCATCCTTCTTCTTAATCAAGATAGCTGGAGCACCCCATGGAGAAGTACTCGGTCGGATAAATTCCCTTGCCAAAAGCTCTTCAATCTGCTTCTTCAACTCGCGAAGTTCCAACGGCGCCATCCGATACGGGGCAATGGAGATTGGTCCGACTCCAGGAACAAGTTCGATCGAAAATTCTATTTCCCTATGAGGAGGCAATCGAGGTATTTCATCCGGGAATACCTCCTCGAATTCTCTAACTACCGGTACATCCTGAATTTGAGTGTCAACCGAGACTTCGGCCTCGATCGACAAAAGATACCCTGCTGCTCCCTTGCGGAGCTCTTTCCTAACTTGTAATAAGGAAATGAAAGAGAAAGGTTGAAAATTACCATCCTTTGCAGGAACAATGACTTTCCCTGCACGACAATCCAAAGTTATCCCGTTTTCCGTCAGCCAGTCCATACCGATAATCACATCGAAGTTGAATACCGGCAGGACCACCAAGTTAACTGTATACGTGTTCCCTTCGTACTGCAAGGTAACACCTCTGCAGATCTCTGAGGCTGTGCACGATCCTCCCGTAGGTGTGCTGATGTGTAACTCATAAGGTAACGGGGTTGGGGTGATGCCTATTCTCAAGGCAGTATGCTTTGCCATAAAAGAGCCAGACGCTCCAGAATCAAAGATAACAGAAATTGGGTGACCATTCAGAGTGACATTACCTTTGATCAGGTTGGGAAACTTCTGCGCTTCATTTGC
>JAVKPL010014106.1:0-81486 GCA_032173675.1 Gastrolobium villosum
TCCGTAGCTGTGACACATGAAATACATTGTGAATTCCTGACAGATTGGGTGGTAAAGCCAACCGGTATGCAGACTCTCCAATCCGGTCCATAATCAGATATGGTCCTAAGTACCGTGGACTTAACTTCTTTACTCTCATTCTCCTTCTGAGTCCCGATGTAGGTGTGATTCTCAAAAATACATGGTCTCCGACTTCGAAAGATAGAGGCTTATGACGCTTGTCGTAATAACTCTTCTGTCTGGCCTGAGCCCTCTGCATATTTTCTCGAATCTTCTTTACTTGTTCGGATGTTTCTTGAATTAGATCAGGTCCTAATATACTTCGCTCACCTACTTCAGTCCAACAAAAAGGGGATCTGCATTTTCTCCCATACAAAGCTTCGTACGATGCCATTTGAATATTGGAATGGTAACTGTTGTTGTAAGCAAACTCAATCAACGAAAGATAATTATCCCAGCTGCCTCCTAACTCCAAAACACATGCTCGTAACATGTCCTCTAATGCTTGAATGGTGCGTTCCGTCTGTCCATCGGTCTGCGGATGATAAGCAGTACTCAACCTCAAATGGGTCCCTAATGCTCTTTGGAAAGATTCCCAGAACTTAGATGTGAACTTGGGATCACGATCGCTGACAATACTCGTAGGAACTCCATGCAGTTTCACAATCTCCTGCAGGTAAATCCTGGCAAGCCTCTCTGTATTATATGTGGTTCTAACACGCAAGAAATGAGCTGACTTCGTTAGTCGATCAACAATCACCCAGATAGCATCATATCCTTCTCGCGTCCGAGGAAGTCCAACTACAAAATCCATCGCGATACTGTCCCACTTCCATTCGGGAATCTCCAAAGGTTGAAGAAGTCCCGAAGGTTTCTGATGTTCGTACTTCACCTTCTGACAAGTTAAGCATCGAGATACATACTCAGCAATATCACGCTTCATACCCGGCCACCAAAACGAGGTCTTCAAATCATGGTACATCTTCGTGGATCCAGGATGAACTGCATACTTACCCTTGTGAGCTTCCTGCAAAACTTCTTGCTTCAACTCTTCATTCGGCACAACTAACCGACCTTGAAATCTCCAGATATCATTCTCGTCCTTTACTACCTCTTGGTTACCAACCAACTCGCGGACTAACTCTTCATCTTTCTGAGCCTCCTTAATTCTACTTATCAATTCATTCTCCACCTTTATACTTCCCAATCTTATGCTATGCCCTCTCTCATCTACAGATAAGTTCAAATCTCGAAAGGCCTCAAACAATATTAGTTCTTCCATCATCAGAGTTGCAGTGTGCAGTGTCTTCCTACTCAGGGCGTCAGCTACCACGTTTGCCTTTCCTGGGTGGAATTTAAGTTCAAAAACGTAGTCCTTCAGAAATTCCATCCACCGTCGTTGCCGCATATTCAGCTCCTTCTGGTCGAACAAATACTTCAAACTCTTATGATCGCTGAACACGTCAAACTGCGAACCATACAAGTGGTGCCTCCAGATCTTAAGTGCGAACACTATAGCTGCTAACTCCAAATCGTGCGTAGGATAATTTTCTTCGTGAGGCTTAAGTTGTCGAGATGCATAGGCTACCACCATACGATCCTGCATCAACACGCATCCAAGTCCTTTTAGCGACGCATCACGGTATACTTTGAACTTCCGGGTAGGATCCGGAATCGTGAGTACGGGAGCACTTGTCAACCTGCTCTTCAGTTCCATGAAACATTCTTCACAGCTTCGGTCCACTCAAACGGCTTGTCCTTCCGAGTGAGACGGGTAAGAGGTTGCACTATCTGAGAGAAATTCTGGGTAAACCTTCGATAATATCCAGCCAGACCTAAGAAACTTCTTACTTCGGTGACAGTCTTGGGTCGTTCCCAATTCATGACAGCTTCAACCTTGCTGGGGTCCACCGCAATACCTTCTGATGAAATGACATGGCCCAGAAACTGGACCTCCTTAAGCCAAAACTCGCACTGCTTCTCCTTCAATGAATATTTGCAAGACAATCCTCAGATGTTCCGCATGCAGCTCTTCATTAGCTGAGTAAATCAGGATGTCGTCGATAAACACAATAACAAACTGATCAAGAAATGGGCGGAAAATGCGGTTCATGTAGTCCATGAATACCGCTGGAGCATTCGTAAGTCCGAATGGGATCACCTAATATTCGTAGTGCCCATAACGAGTCCTAAAGGCGGTTTTAGGAATATCCTCCGGTTTGACCCGGATCTGAGGGTATCCCGATCGTAAATCTATTTTGGAAAAGACTCTGGCTCCTCTCAACTGGTCCATCAAATCGTCGATCCTCGGTAGCGGATACTTATTCTTCACCGTAACTTTGTTCAATTGTCGGCAATCTACACACAGACGTAAACTTCCATCCTTCTTCTTAATCAAGATGGCTGGAGCACCCCATGGAGAAGTACTCGGTCTGATGAATTCCTTTGCCAAACATTCTTCTATCTGCTTCTTCAGCTCGCGAAGTCCCAACGGCGCCATACGAGAGGGGGCAATGGAGATTGGTCCAACTCCAGGAACAAGTTCGATAGCAAATTCTATTTCCCTATGAGGAGGCAATCGAGGTATTTCATCCGGGAATACCTCCTCGAATTCTCTAACTACAGGTACATTCTGAATTTGAATGTCAACCGAGGTCTCAGCCTCGATCGACAAAAGATATCCTGCTGCTCCCTTGCAGAGCTCTTTTCTAACTTGCAATAAAGAAATGAGAGAGAAAGGTTGAAAATTACCATCTTTCGCATCCAGTGCGAACACCCGTGCTTGCGTAGGCTGTGGATCAGCGTTCTGGGGGCATTCGTAAGCGAAATGTCCTTGCTGGCCACATCTGAAACATGCATTGTTGTTCTTGCGACGAACTCCAAAGTGATTCTTTCCACATGTAGCACAAACAGTCGCACCCTGCCGTCCAGTTGACGATTGACCAACAGTATTGCTCCTCTTAAAATTTCCAGGCTGCGCCTGCAACTGCGGACCTCTGCCTCGACCCCTACCAGGCGTCGTCCTGAAGAACCTGCCTGAGTGATAGCAGTTCCGTGCTTCATTCTTCTCATTGCTTTAGGAAAATACTTATCCAAAAATACTTGTCTGAATACGGCCCGCGTCAGTTCAACGTCCTGAGCTCTCAGCAGAGCTCTCGCACCAGTCCACCATGTTAAGGCTTCTCCCATCAGCTGGTACGATGCGTAAACGGTCTTCTGCGCTTCCGGGCATGCCATGCGTTCGAAAATATGCTCAATCATCTGCAACCACTTCGCTGCAGCCTCAGGGTTGTCTTCACCCTCAAAGGTAGGTGGTTGGAAGTTGCGGAAGTCTTTCAACCTCCGACGGGCAATTTCTTCTGCATTGACATGCAGTGGGGGTTGGTTCTGATTCTGTTGCCTATGGTCGCGCCATTCTTGGCTCATATTCTGAATAAACGTTGCCAGTCCCCCAATGGTAGTGATAAGATCCCCTTCCGCATCGCCAGACCTTCCCCGGGTTGAACCGCGAACACCTGCCATGATTCTGCACTCACAATATCCTGAGATGAGTTGATCAGGCTCACCGCAAGTTATTCATGGCAGCAGTCCCAAGTAGGTACTCGCGTTCAATTCGGACAAGTTAACTATGCATCCGTGTCTTATCACAGAACGGCCTAAACAATCTAACTACCCTAGCTAATATATACTTAAACTATAGCACATTTAGACAGTCAATCAGCAGATAAACACAATCAACAATCAATTCAATCAATCACAAGCAAATCCATGGACCAAACTGCTCTGATACCAATTAGTGTAACGCCCTCCCTTGTATGCATCCAAGAGAGTCGTTTGCTAAGCGGAATTAGAGTCGTTACGTCACATAAGCTAACAAAGATTCTTATTCTAAGTACAAACCCGTAAGACATTTAGAAGTTCTTATCACATCTGTTTGGACGATAAAAAAAATGTTTCAAGTGATTTTGAAAGAGCACGTTTGGGGCTTTGCGTGCATATAAAATAATAGTAATTCGGAGTTCGTTTGCTCATAAAAACACCACCCGTAAGGTGCGCCGTAAAAATTTCAGCACTTAAATTCTTTTCACAAAGGTTTTCCAAAATAGCCGCTGTTCATCAAAGTTCAAGATAAAATAGAGATGATAAAGTCTACAGTCATCCAAGAGTACCAAAATATCAATCATTACAGTCATCCAATCAAACAAACAGCAACAGTACAAGTCCATTCATCAGCAAGCAACAGCAAACATCACGTCTTCATTTGCTTTTACGTCCTCCTGCCATTTAGGAAAATAGCAGCCCCGAAGGGGTGAGAATAATCCCAGTAGTGTGGCAACAAAACCAGTAATATAACAGTATTAACTAGGCACAAAATCATAAACAGTCACTTCAACATATCCTTGTTCCTTTTCCTTTTTCCTTTTCATCATATTCATATATATAGCGCATATAACGCCTTTCCTTTTCATCATATTCATATATTGCGTATATAACGCCTTTCCTTTGCGCTTTTAGCACCGTCGTGCGCGCACTTCACAGTGGAATCAAATAACCCTTGGCACCTGAGCTCCATGTGGATTCCAACTGTGGGCCTATGCGGACTGATGCCAAGTGTCCCATACCCCGGTACCTTGGGGATGCCTATATGATGCTTGCTCAAACACATGGTCCTGTACATAACTATTCTAAAACAAGGCCTATATGATCTTGATACATGCATGTCATGCTATGCTTTCACACACAAAGCGTAAAAATGCGGTATGATGTAAGGTGCATGCTTATATACCTTTCATATAGCCATCACGGCACATATACTTTTCATATGCGTTATGCTGCCACATAACGTCTTTACCTCATAATCATATAGCCATCACGGCACATTTTTGGCAGTTTCCTTTCATCATACGGAACATAATACTTTTATGGAATATGGAGCATCATGTCACAATTTTATACCAGTAGTCAATAGTCACATTAGGTAATATCGCCTGACACTTACCTTGTGTGCCTTAAACAATATCAAACAGCGGCGAAGTATCTCACTTCTTAGGCGCACCTAAATCAATTACAACCAATCATTTACAGCGGCGATATACAGCAGAAACAGTGGAAAACAGTGAGCATACAGCAGTGTTTTACAGTGGAAAACAGTGACGTTTGTTCTTAAAACAGTGAGCAGAAAACAGTGAGTTGTTCTTTAAAATAGTGAGCCGAAAACAGTGACGTTTCCCTTAAAACAGTGGGCAGAAACAGTGACGTTTTACAGTGGACAGAAACAGTGACGTTTTACAGCAGAAAAATAGTAGCACCTTACAGCAGAACAGTGAACGTTTTAAAACAGAACCAGTGACATTTTGGACCTTAAAACAGTGGCAGAACAGTGGCATTTGAATGTTAAAACAGTGACATAATCAATGGCATTTGAACCTCAAAACAGTGGCATGAGTAGTGTTATTTGTGCATCAAAACAGTGGCATGAATGGTGACATTTAATCATTAAAACAGTGACATTAGTGGTGATATTTGCACATCAAAAACAGTGGCAAGGTGAGTGGTTTTTGAACATTAAAACAGTGGCATGAATGATACATTTGAATATCCAAAACAGTGATAAAAATCATGATTTTTAGACATTAAAACAGTGGCATAAATAGTGATCCTTGATCATCAAAGCAGTGGCAAAATGGGAGTATTTAGACACCAATACAGTGGCATAGAGGGTAGTGTTTGGACATCAAGATGATGGTTATTTTATGCAGAAACAGTGGCTCATTAAGTTCTAAAACAGTGAGTGTTTTTGTTGCAAAACAGTGACATATGTGGCATTAAAACAGTGAGCATTTTATGTGGCATAATGGACTAAAACAGTGAGCATTTTATGCAGAAACAGTGGCACATAATGGACTAAAACAGTGAGTGTTTTTATGCAGAAATAGTGGCATGTGATGCACTAAAACAGTGAGCATTTTATACAAAACAGTGGCATCAAAATGGTGAGCTTGTCCAACCGAAACAGTGGCATATGCATCCTCAAAACAGTGGCACTTTTATACAAAACAGTGGCATCAAGATGGTGCTCTTGTAAAACTGAAACAGTGGTAGATTCATTCCAAAACAGTGGCATATATCTCCTCAAAACAGTGGCATATTCATACAAGAAAACAGTGGCATGAACTTAAACATAACCATGAGACTTTCATTCTATAACTCATGCATATAAGTCATCATAAAATAGCTCCATCCTTATACTTTAACCATGCTCATTCAAGAATCCAAAACAACACATATTCAAAGAGGCATTCAAGAATACACATGATTACACACCATGAAAGAGGTCTAAGTTCTAGGCTTACCTCTTGTAGCACACACTTCTTGTTCACACACCACACCTTTCTAGTTCTACCAACAACAAGTCCACACTTCCTAGGAGATGATCTATGCGCATAAATGGTGAGGAGGACAACTTTGGACAGCTCCCAAGGTGAGGAACAAAGCTGGACAGTGAGGGAAAGAGAGGAGAAAAATTGCACTTGCTTGGTGTTCTTGAGCCACGGCTGTGAGAGTGTGAGGGAAGGTGAGTTAGCTTAGTCTTTCTTCCTCCTATGGTTCTTGCAATGTTCAGCTAGAGTGTGAGGGAGAGGGGAAGAAGTTGGCTGCACATGAACATGGGGACAGCCCCCTCTTGTGCGCAAGACTTAAAGAGAAGGAGAGGGAAGGTTGCAATGATGAACATCATGAAAATTCTGGTTTCTTGTAAGAGTGGGACTGCACAATAGGTTTGAACAAGCAAGAGTTTGCTTCTTAGTTACTCTATGCACATGCAAGGAGGTGAAAGGGATAGGTTCAGATCTGAGTTATGCTACTTAAGTCAGAATTTTTTTTTCACACAACAAGCAAGCTAGGCGCACACAAGATGGAGTGGAAAGGAGGTGCATCATGAGCACAGATTTGTGGCAGCCTAAACTCTGATTTGGAGCTGTCTTGTGCGCATAAGATGAGGAGGTTGCAGCCCCAAAATCCTTCTTTTTCTGCATGTGTAAGCAAGGACAGTTTTGGTTCATGATGGACTGCCAAAAGCATGCAAAAATCTGCACATTTCAGCCTCATGATGGAAGGTGTAAGGTGGTTCTCCAAGTCAACACTCAAAGGCAGATTTTGTGTCATAGAAAAATCTGATTCTAACCCTCTCCATGTGCGCCTAAATGAGGAGAGATGCAGCCCAAATTGATGCTAAGAAGTACATGTGTCTTTCATGAAATGAAGTTGAAGTCAAATGTGCACAAAATAAGAGTGATGTGGCGGTCAACCAAGGAGTAAGTTGGCAGATTTTTCTAAGTCTTTCCTATCTACTATGCGCATGAAATGAGTAGGAATTACTCTTGCCATGTGAAAGCTTCTTGATACACAAGACACCTTGTTGGACAAGGCTTAGGGGAGGTAATATTGGGTACAACTTTGGGCTGAACAAGATGGATCCAAAAGCCTCCTTGGGCCAATGGCCACACACAAAAAGAACCCAATCACACAAGTCCAATAGTGACAAGTCCACACACACTAGCCCACTTCCAAAGTCCAATAAACACTAAAGCCCTCTAACACACACTCAAATTACTCATATGAATTTAATAAATTTCACATGCCTACATATGCACCCTTCTATGATTTAATTTAAATACTTACCTTAGTCTCATCCAAGGATAAGGTCAAACAATTCGCAAGCCATCAAACATACACATGCATCTATCTCATTTTAACACCTATGTATTTTACTAATTATGTGGGATGTTACAGGAAGAATCATGAAGTCTTGGTTGTACTCTTTTCCTTTGTATCTGAATTCTACATTTTCACATATGAAGTGGGACATTGTCACTTCCCACGTCGCAGAGGTGACTCTCATAGGGGATTGCATTGGGCTTATGGTCAAGTTAAATGATTTTGCCACGTAATCAGCAATGAAAGAATTGGTCGCACCAGAGTCAAATAAAACAGATAGTTTTTCACCACATATATTGATCGTACCTTTAACTAGCTCGGCTGCTTGGTCCGCCACATGCTGATCCAGGGTGTAAACTCTGCCCATTCTTGGTGCCTCAGCTGGTGGATGTTGCTCCCTCCATTGTGGACAGTCTTTGATGAAGTGTCCTTCTTGGCCGCACTTGAGACATTCCATTGATCCGCTCAAGCAACTGTCGTAATGCGCCTTCCCACATTTAGGGCAATTAGGAACCCTGCTGCCATTTCCTCGAAAATTCCTGGGCTTCTTAAACGTATGTTTATCACGCCTGGGCTGCCATGGTTTGCCTCCGCTCTTCCCTCTCCAGGGTCCATTCTTGGTCATCGGAGTTTTGGGTCCGGATCCGCTGGTTTCCGCGGGCTTCCTTGTTTGCAATCCGACCGCCTCCACCTTTCTACATCGGTTCACTAGGGTGGCCAGGTCACAGGTGTCGTTGCCAGCTACTAATTCTGCAATCCTAGCGGACAGACCCCTTTGAAATTTTGCCGTCAGAAAATCTGGCATGGGCATGGTTCCTCGGTAAGTCGCCAATCGGAGTAGTTCGTTGAATTTAGCGTGATATTGGTCCACCGTCATGGTTCCTTGTACGAGTCGGTCAAATTCCCCTTGCTTGCTGTCCCGGACTGATATCGGGAAATATTTCTCTAAAAACATTTCTTCAAATACGGCCCAAGTAATTGCCGCATTTTGCCTTTCCAATGGTTGAGACGCATTAGCCCACCAATGATGGGCGTCTTCTTCCAACATATACACCGAAAATAGTACTTTTTGATCTTCGGTGCATTGTACCACCCTAAATATTTTATCCATGGCTTGCAGCCACTGCACAGCCACGATCGGAATGTGTCCTCCTTGAAAGGAGGGTGGTTTATGTTTCCTAAACGTCAGCAATAGGTCTTGATTATTCTGGCCCGCCGCTCCATGGTTCGGGGGTGGTGGGGGACCATCGTCGGCTCCTCCGGTGCCTGAGCCACTTGCGGTATTGTTATGTGTTGTGTTGCGAGGGTTGTGTCTTATTTCATTCAGAATATTCTGAAACATTTCCCCCACGTTTGCCTGCATCTAAGTGATGGTATCCCTTAAGGCATTGATTTGGCCTTGCATGTCCTCAGAACCTTGAGGATTGCCGCGGGTAGGTGGTCTGCGCGGCGGCATAGTGCTGCACATATGTTACAGGATACAACCACGGAAGGAGTTAGTGAATAACCTTTAATCCAAAGTTCAGTAAATGCTCTGATACCATAAAAATGTAACACCCCTTAAATTTCTAGCCAGAGGTGTTAACATTTCTTCAAATACAAAAATAGCGCGAAGTTCTACCCTAAGCGTGATTCTCTTTGGATATATTGAGGAACTAAATTCGTTCTTACTTTTTCTAAGTTACCAGTCTTATTTGTCCATTCATACTTCCCTTATGTGAGGTTCATCATTACATACTCCTACTATGTTAAAAATGTATAGCCCTATACGCGATCACTTTTTTTTATCTTATGTTACTTATTTCCTCCAAGCCCATCTAGTACGTCATATGGATAGAGTCCTAGCCCTATGTGTGTTTCTAATCCATTATGTCATATAACAAACTTAGTCAATAACCCGCATACAATAATACTAGCCAAGCACATAGGTCATACGATTCGATTTCATAGTTCATCAACATTAAAATCAATAAACCCAAAAACGTACCAACATAGTTCCTTACAACAGAAATCTAAAGTAGCATAGTTAACATAGTCTATTACAGTCATCCCATTTTGAAATTCAAAATATCACTTAATCTTTAGGGATTGAGTGAGATCATATTCTCCGAAAACCTCCACAAAAGTATAATGCATAGCTTCTATATGCCGCCCTTCGTTACAAAGGGCAGTAATCTTATCCTTTATTTTCTGTATGGGGTCATCCTCCTGTCGTACCAGCCTCTTTCCTTTCCTTACCCACTTGGTCATTTTTACCTGAAAAGGGGGGATCCCCAAAGAGGGGTGAGATTGGGGGTCTCAATAAGGACTCATAGTTGGAGCAACCTCCAAACCATGATGCTTACTCCTGCAATAGTCACATAACAGCATATACAATAATAGAATGGAAACTTTGAAACATAGTTTGGAAGATAAATCATGCTTTCAAAACATCATACCAATCCTGCCATGGCCATTACTCTCCATGGTCTTACGGATGAATACCTAGGGTCCTCGTCAGGTTGCCTCTGTGGTATTAGTGCACAGGCCATCATTATACATCTTGCATGAACAAAACATTAGTTCCAAACAGCCAAACATATCATTGTATAGCATCACATAACATATTGCAGTCAAACCAACACTTTACATAAAGAGGGTGGCAACCATAGGGAAACTACTTCTACAACCATAAATCACTTACAGTAAGATTGTGTCTTTTCACTTTCCAAGAATCCAGGTTTGGTTCCGTGAGCAATTCCAATGCTTTGGTCTCCCTTTGTACTTTTGGTTCGGCCTAATCAAGTAATGAGGTTTAATAGGTGAATCTAAAAACTTACCTAATCCATATATCTCATCTAGGTTCGGTCCTTTAAGGTATTAGGACTTAGAAGATGATTCTTACATTCTGGATTCATGCTTCGCATTCTAACAATTGGTTCACCTAAGAATCCCATTTTAACAAGGTTTTTCTTTCTTTTTAATTCTCAAGAATCTAGATGAGGAGAGAATATTTGTATTCCTTTAGCCCTTATCACCCGAACATGTTCAAGAGGAATAGATACCATAACTCAAACACATAGACTAGGGAACCTTACGTTAGGTGATGATGTTCGAGGGAGAGTTTATGCCCACCTTTCACGAGTTCTTCAAGGAATTTGTAAGTTATTCTGGATATCTCCTTACCCACAATATGTTGATGGCCGAAGCTTAGTGAGGACAAGAGAGGATTCTTTGTTTTCCTTTGGTTTTCTTGTCAAGTTTGAGAGAGTGAGGGAATGTGTATGGCTAGGGTGGGGAGAAGGCTTTGGGAAATCTATTTTATCTAAGTCCCCTAATCATCATACCTAGGAGAGGAGAGGTTAGGTTCTGAGATTGAGTGTGCAGGTTAGGCAATCCTCTCACCCTGTCCAAGGAGTCATGCGCATGAGGGTGACTCTTGGATGTCTTACCTAGAAGAATTACTCATTATCATCCACTTAGGAAGTGGTGCGCATGGGGAGAGGGAAAGTCCTTGTGTGGCGCCTAGGGTGGAGGTGCCATGAAGGAGAGACCTTTGGATTTCCTACCTAGAAGTAATACTCCCCATTACTCTCTTAGGTTATGATGCGCATGGGGGAGTGGAAAAGTCCTTGTGTGTGCTACACTAAAGTGCGTAAGGCAAATCATTGCGCCTAGGGAATTTGTGAAGGAGTGGTTCCACTTCCTATCATTAATGGAAGGAAGCCTTTGAGGCTTGTGACCCTTGGTATGTGCCTAGGGGTTGGGAAAGTTAGTTCCACTTCCTATTCATTAATGGAAGGAAGCCTTTGAGGCTTGTGGCTCTGGACATGCGCCTAGGGGTTTGGGAAGTTGATTCCACTTTCTAATCATTAATGGGAGGAAGCCTTTGAGGCTTGTGGCTCTTGACATGCGCCTAGGGAGTTGGGGAAGAGTTTATGATTCTCTAATGCATCATCTTGGGAGAAGAAGAGGCACTTGCCTTCTTGCTTCCACTTGGCCGTGACTTGGTAAATGGGGGAACCTAGTTCATTTAATACTTATTTCTTATTGGTTGCATGTAGTGGCATCCATTCTTTAATTGCCACGTCACCCTTATAGGTTCATGGACTTGAGTTTATTGTATCACTAAGTGGGTCCACGAATTGGGCTTCTTAATGGGTTGGGGTTTCTTTGCATTATGGGCCAAGACTACATTAGGTAATGGGTTCGGCCCACTTGGCCTTTTGGGTTAGATTCCCATGAAACTTAGTGAATGGGCCAAGTCTTATCCTTTGCATGTTGGGTTCGGCCCAAGGAGTGTCTTTGGGCTAGAATCACACTAAGTTGGGCTTCTCATATTTAAGTTTAAGGTGAGCTTAGTCTAAGGTTATACATCTTCAAGAGTCATGAGTTTGAGCCATTAAGGTCATTAATTATTGTGGGTTCAACTCATTAGGTTCTTTGTTTAGCCATACTTGACTTGGGTTAGTCATACATAACTATCATCAATTAAATCGTTCACAAAAGATTTATTAATAACAGTGGCTACATAATTTAGGTTTATTACATCTATTACCCACATAGTAGTACAATGAACATCGCTTGCACCTCACCCACAGCCTCACCATGTTATATGCGTCACATACTCAGGCTTACCGTATAGGTGGACACCACATTCATATCATAAAGGCACATTGCATATAAGAGCTCAACAGCATTTCCAAAACATCAAAACATGTAACACAACATGCATAAACCACATCCCCATGAGACATGGTGGAACCACAACATGGCTAAACTGAGGACACGAAAGCTTACCTTGCAAGCAATCAATCCAAGCCAAGAGTCCAACCACTCTCATAGTCCAAACACAGCAGTATCACAATCTGTTATGGACCAATAATATATCATTAATTATGCATCACAAGCATACAACTTAAAGACTACGTCTTTCCTTTACGTTTTACGTCTTAAGGCTTCCATCAAAGCCATAAGCCCTTAATCACATGATTCTGACTTAGTTCATTAATTACAGAAGTCCAACTTCCTTAATCTAGGGTCCACCAACCCCCAATAGCCTACTGTATGAACAGTGCAGCTACTGTTCTTCGAAATCCCAGAATATTCGGATATATGTCGGGGGCATATCCGGATATCCCATATTCGGATATCACAGAACCCCGTATCCGGATATCAATATCCGGATATTTCTCGAACACATATCCGGATATTTCACGACAGAATGCAGTTTCTGCATTTCGTGAAAACATCCACCAAAGGTCCAACTTTTAACACTTAAAAACGTTAAAGCATACATCTTTAATTTGTTTTAGGTTTACATACCAGTTGGTTACTTGCTTAACCCATTAACATACCAAGACATCAACTTTAACCCATTAAACTCATGATTAAAGGTTAGGTAACTCACCCAAAGCTCAACCAGCCAACAAAAGGTGCTCTTGGAGCTCACAAGCCACTCCAAGGTTCTGACTTCTTTAAGAAACGAAAATGGTAATCCAAGTAAGGGTCTTTCTCACCAAAGGTGGCTCATTGAAGCCACACCACAAGAAAACAAAGGCTCTTTCCCTCAAAACAAAGAAACTCAGCTCACTCCTCTACCAACAGTGGCCGGAAATGCAGGAATGGCCAACTCCCACCCTCACAAGGTTGCTCTCAAGTGTTTACAAGAAGGAAATGTGAAGAAAATCAAGGAAGATAGCTACTTGGTCTCCAAAAATGAAGAAGAGAGCTCAAGGAAGAGGCACCAGCTGCTCAGCCTCCAATCCTTCACGTAGGATTGCTGTTACCTAGGGTTATGTGCCCTTACTTAGAGTATAAATAGCCAAATAACGCACAGTATTAGCATTAATAGCTACGCAAAATATTTTAATCCCAAACTTTGGAATCTTAACCTACTCATTTTTCTAAGATTTTTCATATTTTTATTTTATTTTTCGGAGCACCTTTCTGGTACGCGCTTTTCCATAGCCAATATCAGTTCTGGCACCAGTTCTCATTATTTTGACTTGGAACTCGTTTTACAAGTCCTACATATTATTCTAGTAATTATCATTCACTTATTATAATTTTCCGGGATACTTCACCGGTACGCATTTATACCGGGTAGCAGAACCAGTATCTACGTTTTTCGTCCGAAAAGTGACTTTCAGCCTTATTACCCACTTACTGTAATTATTAGAGCCTCATAATAATTACTAGGGTAAATTATGGAATTATTTCTGAATTATCACATTTATTTAATTAATCTCCTTAATTAGCGGTGCAGGTTCTTACACTATACTGACTTGTTTCCTTTAATGTTCAGGATCATGTTTACACTACACCCAAGAAGACCGGAAAGAAGAGGTCCAGGGTAACTCAAGCATCTAAGCCTACACCACCTCCCCCTACATATGATGCCCATTTCTGGAGGAGTGTTGATCACGAGGTTCGCTTCAATACCAAAACCTCTTCCAGGCCATTTGTTAGGGAGAGGAAATTCATCCTGGAAAAAGATGAATACCCGAAGTTCCAGTCCTAGCTGCAAAAGAGGGAATGGGTGACCTTCGATGAGTTTCTCATTGACAGCAGCCCAGCCATAGCCAGGGAATTCTATGCCAATGCCTATAATGGTGATGAGGGTGGCACGAGACATTTCTCTTGTTGGGTGATAGGAAAAAAGGTAAAATATGATGCCCACACTATTCAGAAGCTTCTGAAGATCCGGCATTGTGATTATATTCATAACACCAGCTGTGAGTTCAAGAAAAATTGGCAGAACATTGAAATACCACCAAGGAGAAGCCACCCAGATTTTGAGACTTGGACCAAATTGGGGGCAGCTGAGCCTGTATTGCAAACCATAGCCAAGCCCGGCAAAAAATGGGAAATGACAAAGGATAAAATAAATCCCAAGTTGCTGTGGTTGAGGCACCTTAATGGAGAGGCCCGAGTTTGGTTCCATTTCGTGGTCTCTAATGTTATGCCTTCCTCCAACCAAGCGGAGGTCATTCTGATGAGAGCTGCCCTGATATACACTATCATGACCAAAGGGAAAGTGGAGCTCCCAATCCTTCTTCAAGACAGCATCTATGATATGGTCCACTCTGATAGCAGCTCTCATGCATTGGGTCACTGCTCTTTGATCCAGCTCCTGTGTCAGAAAGCTGGTGTTGATGTTACTGATAATGGGGTGCCAGTTAAGTTGCACCCCCAAATTGATGCCAAACTGATCAGGGGACAATTGAGGATTGGAAGAGAAGGACCCACAGGTTTCACTCCAGGCAGAAAGAAGATGGAAGGGGAAAGTTCTCGAACACCACATCCGAATTGATCATCCGAGCAGTGGCTGATCAATACACAGGTCCGTCTGGGGTTTTTGCGCAGATGTCTGAAATTTATGCAAGTTGATCAGAGAACAAATTAGATGAAGATATTTCAAATGATTTCGGCCCTCTGTGAGGCCCAGGGACTTCAGCCAGAGGAGTATCAGACTGCAGTGTATCCTCATTCTGAGGAGGAGGATGAATTTGAAGCAGCTGATACAGCATACTTTGAGGAGCGTGCTGATAAAGAAGAAGCTGCTATGGCTACTAGGGCTGCTGCTCGGGAATCTAGTGATTTACCTGTTACTGATCATGATGCTGGAGTCCCATCGGCTGGAGAAAGTGCAGGTGTAGCAAAGGATCCAACTGGTGATGATTATACACCACTTCCTCATTCTGATCCAGGAGATCCTTTTAACACAGATGAGGAGGATAAGAGTCTCACATGGACTCTTGATTTTACTATTTTTCGTTCTTTTATTGTTATTTTAGTTTATTTTGTTGACCGGTTTGCTTATGTAATTTGATTAAGTACATTGGGATTTCACTGTTTTTGCATGATACACATTGTGATAATACTGATGCTATTGATTATATATGAATGTGTTTCAGTGATCCACTGTTGTTTTAGATTTAAATTAGTTGCTAGGGACAGCAACGTTTAAATCTAGGAATTGGGGTGTGATTGAATGGCATACGAACTCCGTGGAGATGTCACACGAGTGGATGAGCAAAACAGGGAAACACCTCAATCTCTTTTCTTTAATTTTTCTGTGTGAATAAGTTGTTAGTGTAATTTAGATGTTAGTTTTGATTTAGAATATGGATTTCAGTTTGTTATATGAAATTCCACGAGGATTTGACTGATCAGAATTTTAGATGATTGATCAAATTAAGGATACAAACTTATGCCTTGCATGTTGAGAAATGAAATGATTGCATGACCCATTCAATGTGTAAGAGTAGAGAGATTAGTTTTGATGCATAGAGAGGAAGTCAAGCATGCACTCTGAACTGTGAGGAAATTGAGCCTATACAGAAAATTTTTGTTCAGAGAGTACTTCACTGCATGAGTAACTCTAGAACTTTCCTTGTTTCTTACTTGAAATGGTTGATGACGTGTAGGGTAGAGGCATTTCCTTCTTGAACCAGAAAGACAAATGGCCAACCCTTAATGTGTACATTGCATGAAACCCTTGAGTCCAGCCTGTTGTTTATAAAACCAAGAACCACAGTTATTCCAATCCTTCAGATTAAAAGTTTCAGATAAGTGATAAGGGATGGAGTGTTCTATGGGGAGGAAAGTGTTTTTGCAATAAGTGAATGTACAAGGTGTTGGAAATATAAGAAAAAAGGAAGGAAAAGAAAGAAAAGGGTATGAAACACAAACTGTTTAGAAGAGACAGAGGAAAGTATTAAAGACACGAAGTGTCTGAAAGAAAAAGGAAGAAAAAGAAAAAAAATTTGTCAAAGACACAAAGTGTCAGGAAGAAAAGGAGGAAGAAAGATTCAAAGAAAAGAATAAGGAATGAAAAGGAAGAAAGTTGGGGGAATTAGGAAGAAATTGATAAATACTGTGTTCTCCCATCTTATCTGAATCTGATTCATTTTATCTGAACTTCTCATTTGACAGAAATCCTTACCTCTAGTCAAGCCACATACCAAGCCTCATTGCCAATCATACCAAGACCTTTTGATCTACCTTATGGATCATTGTTACTATAAACAGTGAGAAGATGGGCAAGCTTATGGTAGTTTGAGTGCAGTGAAGAATGAGTAATTAGTACATCCTTAAACACTAGTGTGCAAGAGTGTTAAATTCTCATAATTTTTGAGAAGTTCCTAGTGAGGGGGTGTTGTTGTTTGGAAGTCTTTGTATGTTATCTTTACTGATCTGTTGAAAAGTCACATTTGATGTTGAGCAAATCATAAGAAATAAGAGATTGCATGGTTATAAGTTGTATCAATGTGATCTATTGTTAATTGAAGTCCATCATCATGAGTTTCATCTGTAAAGAATTTTGAATCTTTCTCTATTGTAAGTGCATTACTGAGGACAACAATGTCCAAATCTGGGAATTGTTATAAACCCCTAGTTCATCAGGTTTTTCAGCAGGAATTAGCATCAATTTGTGTGATTAATTGGATGAAAAAGAGGTTAATGTCGTGGAAATCCCTCAAGTACAAGTTCTGAAAGCTTTGTTGGAAATTTACACTATCTTGTAGCGAAATGAAGCTCAAGGAGCAGCGGAGAGAAGAAAGAAGATTCTGAAGACAGGGAGAATGCCCAAGTGTTGAGCGCTAAAACGTCCACACAGAATGTTTTAGCGTGCTGCTACAATCTGAAGACAAAAGTTTCTGGTGCTGAGCGCTAAAACGTCCACACAGAATGTTTTAACGCACTGCTGCAATCTGAAGACAAAAGTTTCTGGTCCTGAGCGCTAAAACGTCCAACGCTAACGTTTTAGCGCGCTGCTGTTGGAAAAGTTTCTTGTCTTGCACGCTAAGACGTTCAAACTAAGTGTTTTAGCGTTGGAGGTAGTTGAAAGCAGTTGAGCATCCACTAATCATGGACGCTAAATCGTTCAACAGTTCACATTTTAGCGCCCAATACAGTTGAAAGCAGTTGGACATCCGTCAAACATGGACGCTAAAACGCTCATCAAGAACGTTTTAGCGCCCATGTTAGTTTTCAGTTGTAAATTGTAACACTATAAAGGCAAAGGCCTTCACAAATCTGCATATCATCTATGTTATATCATCCCATTTCTCTCAGATCCTATGATCTGACTCTTCACTTTCTTACCTTCCAAATTCTTTAGGACTTAATATTTGTATTAGTTAGTATTTCCTATATAATTGTACTTGAAGATTGAAGACTCACTATCATGACAATGGAGTTTGCTCTTTCTTCTTCTCTTGTTTGTATTTCAATTATGTCTAAGTAGAGTCCTTTGTAGTCTGATTCAATGGAACTCAAGTGTGAATTTGTGAATGGTTAATTAGATGTTTTGTTTATCTATTATGTGATTGTATGAAGTTGTCTTGAATAATTCTTCATGTTAAAGGAATATTGTAGAACAGACATGTTTACATTGTTTCTATATTTGACAACTTCATCATCAGAGTTCTAGTAGTCAAGACATTGATGCTAGGATTCTGATGTGATCTGAAGACCATAGTAATTAATGTATATATTAAGAAAGGAATCACCAAGATATTGGGGTTTCTGATTAATGTATCTATTGGGGTAGTAAGACATTACATCTTGATGATAAGAATAAGGTTGATCAACATCACATAGTAGATAATTCATTATGGAAATTGGTTCATCCATAAATTCATGCTTGAGGGAAATTGACATCTGACTACTTGTTTAAATTATAATCACATTTTATTTGTTTATCTAGTTTTTTTTATGCAATTCAACTTAATTTCTAGTGACAAGAAATCAATGCAATTCAAAATCTTTTGGTTGATTCAACTTAATAACATATGGTTAATCAGAGCTTGACACAAATCCTCATGGGAACGATCTTTACTCATCATTTTATTACTTGTTTGACTAGTGCACTTGCTAAATCAACAACATGTATCACTGTTTCATTTCCTTCTACACCATTTGTGAGCTTGGTGACCCATTTTCTTCCTCTTTCCCTTGTAAACACTAGAGTGTGTGTCTTGTGAGGTTGAGGTCCAGCTTTTGTTGAGTTGAGGGTGCTGGTTGGGAGTGTTTTGAAGGTTGAACCTACTGTTTAGAGCTGCCTTGGTGGTTTGGGTGTGGGGAAACCATGATCATGGCATTTTGAGGTCCAAGTGGTGACCTTTGGTGAGGAAGAACCAACCTTGGTGTGTCATTTTCATGCTCTGGCTTGGTTTGGGTGTTGTGACTGTGTGAAGAGCTCAAGAAGCACCATCTACTTCTGTTATTAGCTGGGGTAATCCTTGTCACCCTTAAACTTGAGTTTTGATGCTTAAAAGTGGAATCTTGATGCATGTAACAAGCTAAGATGATAACCTAACGTTGGGCAATGCTTAACACACCTAGAAATGCATGTTTAAGCCTCTGTAAATGGTAAAAGTTGGATCTTTGGTTTGGATTTTCGCAAAATGCAGAATCTGCATTCTGTCGCGAAATATCCGGATATCAATCCGGATATGATATCCGGATATCAATATCTGGATATGATATCCGGATATGAATATCTGGATATGATATCTGGATATCGATATCCGGATATGGGGTCTGTGATATCCAGATATTTATATCCGGATATGGCCCCGACATATATCCGGATATTCTGGGATTTCGATGAGCAGTAAGGTACTGTTCATATAGAATTGATGTATGGGTTTGTGGACCCTAGTTTAATGAAGTTGGACTTCTGTAAATTCTTAACTAAGTCAGAATCAAGGGATTAAGGGCTTATGACTTTATGGGAAGCCTTAAGACGTAAAACGTAAAGGAAAAACGTAGTCTTTATGTTTATGCTTATGAGAAACATTGTTGATATGATTATTGGTCTAAATCAGAGTGTGATTCTGCGGTGTTGGACCTTGAGTTGTGTGGACTCTTGGCTTTGAACTGTTAGCTAGCAAGGCAAGCTTTCGTGTCCTCGGTTTAGCCATTGTTTGGTTCCACCATTGCCCATGGGGGGATGGTTTATATGCATGATGTGTTTTCATGTACTGTTTATGAAATGCTAATGAGCTGTTAAGTGCAATCTCTTATAATATGTATGTGGTGTTACGCCACAGGAGGCCAAGGGGTGGTCTTATGGGCGAGTACAACAAGGGCTGGTACTGTGTTGGTAATAGACGTATTCCTGCACTTTTCTCTGATCAGTAGAATAGTTTATTAACACACATGACACGATTATCTGTTGCATTGCACTATTTTGGAACTTATATTCAATAAATGCTTTTGAACTTATATTGCACATGTAAGTGAGCTTGGGGTGGAAGATCCTTGAGGACCCTTGTCTTACTGAGATCTCTTGTTTAGAGATCTCACCCCATGTTTGGGGACGCTTATTTCAGGTTCAGGTAGTTGAGGGGCTGATGGCTCTGGCGGCAGGAGGCCAGAGCTTAGTTTATTATATACCTGTTGTATGCTGACATGACTGGATTTGGATGTTGTTTATGTTTTCTGTCAGATTTATGTTATTTGAGTTGAGACTGTTGTTGGGACTATGTTGCCTTATTTGGTTAGCATGGGGATTGTCCATGCCACATTGTCTTGCCTTTATGTTTTCAGACTTTAATTGGATAATGTATTAGGATATTGTCCGGACTACGTGTTGTATATTCGTGACCTTAGATACTCACTTTACATTTATATTATGAGGTATTTTAGATAGATGTCTTGCAATTTACATACAGGCAATGTTTTATGAAAATGAATTCAGTAATTCAACTTGGTAATGATAATGACGTCATAATTGAAAAGAAAAAGATATTCTTTTAATTAAGTGTGGCTTAATACGATGACATGTTAACAAACCGGATTAACAGGGGGTGTTACAGGTGTCCCTGTTGCTCTTATCTCTTAACCCGGGGAACATTCCCTTTGTATTTTTCTATGTTCTAAGAGAATAATATAATATTTGATAAATTTAATATCTAAATTAATAAGGAAAATGGGAACGTAAAGCATGGTCAATAATAATAATAATAATAAATTAATTAGGCTTTGTGTGGTTAGTGGGCCACCACAAAACTACGTTCCTGGAATAGAATGTATTTTTATTTGGACTTTAGAGTGGAACATCAGACGTTCCCTCCATTTAGGAGCTATGTGGTTAAGATTAACCACCCCAAAACTTTGCTCTTTGTTAAAGAGCAATTGAATCCACTGGGTTGCCTCACAGTCAGCGCTTAGTTTAATGTTTTTTAGCTAGACATGGTACTTGACTTTCAGGTCTCTGGAGAAGTTGTCAAGGGAACCTCAGTGTCCCTGGTAGTTTTCCTGGTGTTCTTGTATTGAGGCTAGCAGCTATCTGTCCCATGTGGGACTCAATGTTCCTGACCTCTGCATCATTCCTGGTGATATATTCTTTGACATAGTTTTCCAAGGTGTTGATGCGTTGGTCATCTCTGTGGAACGGAACATAATTGATTCTTCTTTGTTGTTCAAATGCTCCACTGCTACTGCCTTGCTGATAGTGTTGTTGTTGATTATTGAATGGTCTTTGGTTCATGGGTGGCCTCCATTGGGGATTATGGTTCTGATCCTTCATTATGGTTCCTCCAGGATTTGAGTTGGTGTTGTATCCTACTCGCTGATTGTCTCTGGTTTGAGGTGAAGTTCATGTTTCCAAAGTTTTCTGCATAACACACCAAGGCAGTAGATGGACAATCTATTGAATCATGAAGGTCACCACAGACTGAGCATGGTTCTGTTTCAGCAGCTGTGAGTTGTAAGACTTCCATCCTTGGTGTTTCTTGATCATCTTTCAGGTTCTTCACTTTATTCATGAGTGAGACTAGCTAGGCTTCCATCGCAGTTTGTTTGTCTAGTTCTAGCATGCCAGGCTTCTTTACTGGGCTCACCCTGTCTAATGGCCATTAGAGACATCTTTCTGCAGTGCCTTATATGATATCATACCTGGATTCAAGAGTTCCTGTAAAAAAATATCCTTCTGCAGCAAAATCCAAATGTGATTGAGAAGTATGATCAAGTCCTTTATAGAAAGATTGTAACACTCCCTAACTCTCTACCCCATAGTTTGCACATTTTCTGATGATGTCCTTGTATCTCTCCCAAGCTTCAAAGAGATTTTCTCCATAAAACATTCTGAGATTAGAGAGTTCTGCTCTCATATCAACTTGACGAGACATAGGGAGAAACCTCTCTATAAATTTGTTAGAGAGTTCTTCCCAAGAGTGTATTGAACCAGGGGTGAGAGTTTTCATCCATGTTTTTGCTTTCAAGCCCAAGGAGTGAGGAAATAACCTCATTCTCATACTTTCCTCCGTCACACCCTCAGCTTTAAAATTATCACAAATATCTTGAAATCTTGTGAGGTGTGTGTAAGGATCTTCTGTTAGTATATAGGTGTCCTAGAAACAATCTGTTTTTATCAGATGAACACCACTTTTCTATTTAATATTTCATGATTAATAAATATGAACAAACTTTATCTTTATCATATTTATGTATAGCCAATATTTTATTGTTAATATGTGTTTAAAGATAAAGACCCTAGGAATAGAACAGGTGTTTTCTCGGGGATCTATGATAGGGATCATGATCATGAGGACTCGAGGACACTGAATGTCTATTACCTAAAATCGGTTCCTGGTCTTGAATCACCAAGAAAGTGTATTGGTGATCTCAATAAGACTAGTACGACATCATCTACTTGTATGGAGATACAAGGTAGGGACCTCATGGAATGCATGCCTTAGTTGATGTTGTGGGTGGATCTGTTGGAGAACATATAGCACTGAACTGACCCCCTTAGAGACTCCACAAGGATGTTAGTATATGGGTGTCCTAGAGACAATCTTTTGATTAAATAAAGGACACTAGATGTAGAACTTTGTTTGTCGCAAATAAATAAAGCACAATTTATTCAGTTTCATATTCTGTCTCGATATTATTGTTAATATTATATGAACGAATTGGATAAACCCCTTGGAATAGAACAGGTATCTCTTGAGTATCTGTGATGAGATCACGATCATGAGGATTCAAGGATATTGCATGTCTATTCCTAATTATATGTTCCTAGTCTAGAGACACTGAGTTTGGGGATAAGTGATCTCGAGTAAGACTAGTACGACTTATCTACTTGTATATGGATACAAGGTAAAGACCTCATGAGCTGCAGATATGGAGATATCTTAGCTAAAGTCGTTGGTGGACCTATAAGAGTATAGCTCGCACATAACAGACCCAAAAAGAGACTCTATGAGGAAATCTCACAGATAGTGTCATTAGAGTAATCTCTTTATGTTTGGGTATGTCTTTCCTTAGACTAGAAGTTATTACCTAGACTGTGTTCTTGAAGGCGTGTTTTGATTGTATGTCTCGTCTGCCTGAAACATGGAGACTCATAGGTATACTGTTGGGCATGTCCGTAAAGGGCACAGGGCTAGGGTAATAAGCTGAAGGAATTCGTCAAATCTCTGTGAGAGATTAGGTTATCTGTAAACCGGAGAAATCGAGATGACATTTACAGGGACTCAGGAATTTATGCATAGTAAAAGAGATAATGAGATGATCTGCCTTTAGAGTCAGTAAATTGAAGATTCCCTATTTCGAATAAAGCTTACCCTAAACCGCAGGGGTTGATACATTTCCTTACCCTAGGTTAATGGGAAGATAACCGAGATGAAGGGAAATACATACGGTAACCAAATATGTGCAATAGGATGATCAAGTCATTAATCTGACTAGTTCTGGGGCAACAAAGCATTGCTAGTGCTCTGTGTTGTCATTAATTGGGTTGTGGGCTTGTTGGGCCCAAGCCCAGTTATGTCAGAAGCTAAGTTGGACCTAATGGGTCACACACTAATACCTTGTAGTCTTGATGGACTAGCTTTAAAGGTATTGGGCCTAATAATGGTTGTTAGCCCAAGAAGCTGTTTGCCCAAGAAGTTGTTTGAAGCCCAAGAGTCTAGGTAATAACTTCTGGTCTAAGGAAAGACATACCCAAAAATAAAGAGATTACTCTAATGACACTATCTGTGAAATTTACTCATAGAGTCTCTTTCTGGGTCTGTTCAGTGCGAGCTATACTCTTATAGGTCCACCCACGACTTTAGCTAAGATATCTCCATATCTGCAGCTCATGAGGTCTTTACCTTGTATCCATATACAAGTAGATAAGTCATAGTAGTCTTACCCGAGATCACTGATCCCCATGCTCAATGTCTCTAGACTAGGAACATATAATTAGGAATAGACATGCAATATCCTTGAATCCTCATGATCGTGATCTCATCACAGATACTCAAGAGATACTTGTTCTATTCTAAGGGATTTATTCAGTTCGTTCATATAATATTAACAATAATATCGAGACACAATATGAAACTGAATAAATAGTGCTTTCATTTATTTGCGACAAACAAAGTTCTACATCTAGTGTCCTTTATTTAATCAAAAGATTGTCTCTAGGACACCCATATACTAACAAGCTCCCACGGGACCGTTAAGATGTTAATTTTGCGGACAAAATTCTAAAAGGTGGGGTGAATATAACACCTCGCAAATTTAAATTAAGTATTAAAATATTAAATGAGTGATTAAGTGAAGAATTAGTTAAAATCCTAAAGATTAGGCCAAAATACAAAGAAAGGGCAAAACGGTAATTAGCCATGCACACAACCCTAGGAAGATAAAAATTGAGTAGAAGGTCTCAGATGGTAAAAATAACCATGGAAATAGATTCAGAACGAAAAATTGAGTGGATAGGCAAGTTTCAGAAAAATCAATTAATAGTATTTTTCGCGGGTAAAAATACCGTAGTACGATTGCACCGTAAAACGTGCTAGTTGAGTTTTGAGCTCTAGGTTTCAAATATGGATTATAAATGGTTTATAGAATTGGAAAATATGAATTTTGATAAATTTTGATGGAATTAAGTCTGTTTGGGGAAGCGTGCCAATAGCGCGCTCAATAGCTTAAAACAGTGTTTTCTCCGAATGACTGGAAAACTCCGGATTCATCTGATCAATTATAATTAAAGGACATTAGTTAATGTTAAAAATTGGAGTTTCTAAATAAGTTTTGAATATCTGGACGTTTAGTAAAAGTCGGATGAATTTTAAATCGCGTGGGACCCGCCCACTTAAGTTCCACTTAAGCCACCTCACCACCTTCACTATTCATCACCTTCTTCTTTCCTTCTCCCTCCTATTTTGCGCAAGAAAACACAGCCCCCACTCCTTTATGAGAAAATTTTTCCTTTGGTCATAACTTAGCCATTTCTCCACCGAATCCAGCGATTCTTGTCTTGGATCTTGATGGAAAACACCTTCTAAACCCATTGGTACCACTCTTGAGCCTTGAAATCGTGGGTGGAAGGAGATCTAGCCCCATCTCAGTTGTGGTTTTGTGAGAATTTTTGGTGTTCTTGGAACTTTTTCATGCTCCAATGGTGGAGCATGCTTTGGAGGAGCCATATGCCTTGCATTTGGGTGAGTTATTTCAACATTTCATTGGTTGATTTTTGAAATTGGATTTTTGACCCTAAAGAGGGATTTTGTGATGTGTTGTGTTAGAGAGCTCAAATGGAAAATGTCTATTAGAGGATAACGCCTTAGAATGATGTATTAAAGCTAGAAATGCTATGAAGATTTTTGGTGAAAATGTTGATTTTTAACTTACTACAATTTTGAGATGTCAAGACTTTGAACTTTGAAAATGTGTTAGGAGTGTATTGGTGAGTGGTTGTATGATTGTATGATGATATAATAGGATGATATGAGGTGTGGAGTGGTTAAAATTGATGGAAATTCATTTGATATGAACTAGTGAGAATTCGGCTATTTTAGGTAAATTGGGGAATGGATGTTTTGGAAAATTTTGAGTGATGTGTTATGTGTTGAAAAGGTAATTAGTAGGGTTGTGTGGTGATTGGCATGTGGAAGGATCAATGCAAAAAAATAAGTGGTGAAATTGGCCTAATGTGCCTAGAGTGAAATATTTCGCAAAACATTGCGTAAAAGTCGTAAAAAAGAAAAACGACGATTGAACTAGCCTTTTAGTAACCTAAGGAAGTGTAATAAAATGAGAAAGAAAATTTAGAAAAATAAATCCTAAAAATGCACTATGTTGGCCGAACCATCCATGTGGTGGGGAGGATTTTTGACGTTTTCGCGTTTTGTCGTAATTTGACTGAAACTGACGGCTATACATGGTTGTATATGTTACTCTACGTGGATTTAAACCCGGAACAGTGAAATGGTGGACTGCACTAGGTCCTGGACCAAGTGGATTGAGGTAAGTGAATGGGTTAACACAAGTATAATTGTGAAATTTCATGTGTTGTGTGACTTTTTAAGTGATTGGATATGCCCTCTATGTAGGCATTCCGTTGTGTACCAAGCTGTGGATTAAGCTGCTGCGGAGCTTAGTGGATTAATATTTAAGGTAACCTCTTTGGTACTGGGGCGTGTTCCCCTTTTCTGTTCCACCTTGCCAGTTGATGGCAACGGTAGGAAGTGTGTATGAGTAGTGTAGAACAGCATAAGCATGCATTAGCATTTATGAGGGTACTATATGTACCGGATCACTGGCCAGTAGATAGTTTAGCCTTCGGGCAAGTTTCCGGACTTTCACTGGATAGGTCTCCGAGAGGGAGTTCCAGTTGACCCAGGGTCGTGGTATGTAATCTGGATAGGAGCACATTAGGAAGTCTCGGGTGTATATGGTTGGAAGGGATACCTTGGTGGGTTGTTCTTGGAACACGCCAGGGGTAGTACCCATAGGCTTATAGCCGAGGACATTGTGTGGTATTGGTAGCTATCATTCCCGCTTGTCGTTTTTGTAGCCCTATATTCCCTAGTTTCTCTAAATCTCTTACTTTATCCTGTTTTAAGTGATGTTGTTTTATGTTATTTATATACATCGAAGTGAACCATTGGGCGGAGTTTTCTCCAGAACCTCTAGGTTACTGAGATATATTCATATATCTCACCCCGTCTCGAGGCATTTATTTCAGGAGGTAATAGTGGCACAACAGGAGTGGCGGGCAAGAGGCCCATAGGAAGATCATGAAGTATTGTCATTAATTATTCATGAACACGTATATTTTGCTTTAGTGTTATCATATTTATCACTCTAAGTTTTATGTTGAAAGATATAAGTGAAAAGCATGAATTGTAATATGTGATATGTAATTGAGAAGTATAGTGGTATAATGATATTAGATTTATGGTTTATGTTATGTTGAGAAATTGCATGTAAGTGGACTTTGTGATTGAAATGAGTTAAGGATTTAAAGTGAACTGTTGATGTATTATGTATAAACTGGATTGGGTTGTAAGTGCCCCAAGGCGTTGTTGGTCCTTGTGTATGCCACCCATTGGATTATTGCTGGATTTTAGGTACATTTGTGATGCTAAATGGCTTATGCAAATTTGGGGATTTTTGCAAAAATAAAGGAAACTCTAGCGAATTTTCTGTAAAATTGGCAAATTTTGAGTGAACTTCGGGAGAGCATATCTCCCTCCATAGAGGTTCGATAGGGACGTGCCATATGCCATTTTGAAGCTTGTGATGTCCCCTACATTGTGTCAATATCTTGGAGTTTTTAGTGAAGTGCGCAGCCCTGTACAGGCAGGGGAAGTTTCTGCCCTGTTCTGACCTTTACATGGGGTCAGTTTTAGGTCAGTTTTGGGAAATTTATTCCCGCTTCGTTTCTTAGTGAAATTAAGTGTATGATATATCAAATCGAAGATTGAGGTGTCTAGTTTATGATATAAAAATTTGAGAGCAAATGGACTAGTAGTTAAGTGCAGAAAATTCTGTGAGTAAGGGACGTTTGGAGCTGTTTCGGGGTTGGTTGGCAGTTTTGCTTGTCCAACTTCAAACGGCGATAACCGGAGCAAACGAGCTCGGAACCAAGCATGTGATAGTTTTCTAGAAAGGTAATTCTGCAATAAAAAAAGATAGCAAGGTATAAGGGATTGGATTTTTACTGTGCGTCCGCAGTAATTCAGTGACCGAACCCCGTTCGGATATGTAGGAAACGCAAAAGTGTGAAATTGGCTAAGTGGGTTTATGAGAACCCCTTAGTGTCTTATTATAAATAAATTAAGCAATTAAAATAGTATAGATAAGTATTCCGCAAGAGTTTACAGTTACGGTCACAGCTTTTAATTATTACGCTTTTATGTTTTCAACTGCTCGCGTAATAATCGGAAAAAGTTTATTCGCATTTTTATTAAATGAATCGCTGTGATTGTAACTGCGCTTAATATCATAATCAATGTTAACAATACCGATACGTAACGGGCTGTTACAAGGAGGTAATCTGCTAGTGTAGGCATGTGAAATTTGATATAGCTGTAACATTACTGAAACATGATATAAGACATATAATGTTTGTAAATATGATAGCACCATGGTAAAAAAAAAATTTAGCCCGCGGAATCTTACTCTTAAAATGTTGTTGAAATATAGTTGATTTTTGGCCCGCCGGCTAGCCCTAACCTGTGGGGTTGCATGATTTTTTGGCCCGTGCGGGTTTTTTAGCCCTGGCCCACGCGGGCAAGGGCCTAACGGGCCGGGCTGGCCCGTTTTGACGGCTCTATCACTATTCACCAATTTTCCAAAAACTTGTCTACCCACTTAATTTTTCGTTCTGAATCCATTTACAGTGCTATTTTTTTCCATTTGAGACCTCCTACTCAAATTTCTTTTCCTAGGGTTACGTGTTTGGTAAATTACCTTTTTACCCTTCTTGTGCAAATTGACCCTAATTTTAGGATTTTCACTAATCCTACCCCTCAATCCACATTTTCTTATATAATTATACATTTTAGAAATACGAGGTGTTATAACAAGGCGCTTGTAATAGGAAAATCACCTTTAGCTAACCAGTTTCCCATGATCAGACTAGGACTACTTCACTGAATCAGTGAACTTTCTATTGTATTTTACTTCCTTTTTATTCTTCTATGTTCCACCTTTGACCCAATCACCTATAAAGTCTTCACATCTCTGCTCATGAGACCATCTCTGCATTAGCTCAATGCTCCTTCATCAACTCTTTCATGGATTTCTCACAGAGATTCCTCCTCAGCTTCATTACCAATAGGATGTGCCTAAAGTATTTGTTGAACCATAGGTCAAACAAGACCAAGATGTGAAGTTTTGATGATCAACAAAGAACCAACTAGCACAACATGGAAGGCAGTGTAATAAGTCTCAAGTAAAGCAAGAAAGCTAAATCAATATGCAAAAGTGGAGTACTAACTTCAAAGTGCAAAGTTAACTCTAAAGTCAAATATTCAAGTCAAATAAAGATAGGAGATTCAAAACATGAAGACAAATGAAGAAACATGAAGACTCAGTGTTAAATAGTTTATTATGTTATTATAGAGTCTAGAGAGTCCAAAGGTTTGAGTTTATAGAGCTTATTTTCAAATATGCATTATAGAAGCCATAGACTCATGCATAAAGTGAACCCTAAATACATGATACACTTACACATAACTCACACATATGAAACACTGTTATATTAATGCTAGAAGCATACAAATACATATGTGATAAGTGAGTACAAAAGCACTTAGAATTCATTCAGGTCGAAAATCTGGTTGCTGTCTGGAAATATTCGGATATCAACTCGATAAATATCCAAATATTGGCACTATCACGTGAGTTACTTAAAATTTGAAGGTATAATGACTATATTTGGGTATCTTATCTTTTCCACACCTATATAAATGATCAATGAAGGTTTACAAAAAGGATTTAACACAGAAACTCAACAAAATTCAAAAATTTGAGAGATCATTCACCATATTGGGCATATTTTGACATATTAGAGGAAATGCTCTTTATCTTTTTCGTTTCTTAATTTTTTTCTAAGATTATTTTTTACGTTCAACAATGAGAGATTGCTTAATTGTTGTTTGAACAAATTGGACTGTTATAAACAATTCTTGGAAGATTTGAGAGATCCTATAGGTGATAGGTTAATAGTGATCAAATGTTTGATCATAGTTCTTGTAAAAACTCTTTATAAAACGGTTTTTCTGGCATCGGTTGGAAGCGAGAACATAGTGGAATCAACAACATCAATCTAGACATAGCTTTCAAGTGGTTACAGAGTAAACCAGGATAAATCTTAGTGTGATTCTTGCTTTCCCTTCATCTTTTTCAATACTGCTGCATAATCTTTGTTATTGGACGACATTTGATATGTATTAATTCATTTTTTACATAAGGGAAGGTTTAAATTCCATTCACCCCTTCTTATGCTTCTGCATTAGCCATCTTTTCTTTACAATTGGCCTCAGAGATTAGGTTCCCTTTCATTAGTTTAATCACCTAGAGATACAGATTCATAAAATGACTAGTTTTAACAATGAGTTGCCTTAAGAGGATAGTTCAACTAATAGGCAACCGCTCTTTAACGGTATTGGAAATCTAGGATGCAAATCTTTCTAGAATCCATAGACTTAGTGTCTCGTTGAGAGATGGTTTTAGGAGGGGAAGGGAAGGGGAAAAAGGGTTTTAGGAAGCTCTTCCCTTGTTTGTGAGTTAAAAAAATTGAGGGAAAGGTTTTGAGGGTTTTTACTAAACCCTCCAAAATCCCCCTTCTTCACAAAATTTAAGTTCCCCCAATTTGGAGGATTTGAGGGGGAAAATATTAAAAATTACTTATCTACCCTTAGCATTAAAATGTGAAAATTACATTTTATCAACAAAAAAAATGTGAAAACTACATAAATGTGAATCAGTTTTAAATGTGACATTATTAGAAAAGTCTCAAATACCGATAGAACATATTGACGAAAAATATTTCGTAAAAAATACTGATGAAATTTTTGATGAAAATTATATACGTTAAAAAACTTCCCTCAACATTAAAGACGAAATTAGATACGGAACAAATTTTGCCATAATCACTGACATAAATTTTTTATGGAAAAAAAATTCAACCAGAATTATTGATAGAATCTAAATTCCGTCAAAACTTTCTATGGAAATGTTTTCGTCAAAATTTTTGAAGAAACACATTTCTATTGAAAAGTTTTGACGTAAAACAATTACGTCAAAATATATTACCAAAAACATTTTCATCAAAATTTGTGAATAAAAACATTTCTGTAAAAAAATTTGACTAAATTTTTTTTTTTGTCAAAATTCATTATAGGATCTAAATTTCTTCAAAATATTTCCCTCAACATATTTCACAAAAACACATATTTATCGAAATTTGTCACAAAAAATATTTCCATCAAAATTTTCAATGCAACCCATTTCCATCAAAAAAAATTGACAGAAAAGAATTTCATCAAAATTCTTTACAGAATTTAAATTCCGTCGAATGTTTTCGATGGAAATATTTTCGTTAAACTTAATGACAAAAAAAATTTATGTCAAAGTTTTTAACGAAATAAATTTTCATTGAAAATTTTGGACGAAAAATATTTCCGTCAACTTTTTCGATTAAAAAAAATTTCCATCAAAATTTTCAACGGAACACATTTCTGTCAAAAATATTTGATAAAAGATATTTCATTAAAAAAATTTGACAGAAAAAATATTCTGTCAAAATTTTTAACAAAACACATTTTCATTGAAAATTTTTCGTAAACAGTTTTCACGGAAAACATTTCTATCAAAAATGTCATCAAAATTCTTTATAGAAATGAAATTCCGTCAAAAGTTTTCGATGAAAATATATTTTTCATATTTTGTGACGAAAAAATTTTCCTATGAAATTTTCGACGAAACACAATTCCATCGAGACTTTTTGAAGAAAAATGTTTTCGACTAAATATTCGATAAAAAACATTTGTATCAAAATTTTCAACGGAACACATTTTCGTAAAAAAGTTTCGACAAAAAAATATTTCGTCAAAATTCTTTACAGAATCTAAATTCTGTCGAAAGTTTTACAGTAACATTTCCCTCAAGATTTTTAAAAAAATATTTTCGTTGTAATTTTCAGTGAGACACATTTTCATCGAAGATTTTGGACGAAAGATTTTTCGTCAAAATTTTTGAAGGAGTTTTTGTCAAAATATTTAACATATCATTTTCGTCAAAACTTTTGACGAAAAGTATATTTCGTGGAAAATTTTGATTGAAATTTTTTTTATGTAAAATACTTCATCGGATAAAAGTTCCATCGCCTTCGATGAAAAGTGTTCCGATGGAAAAATATTTTTTTGACAAAATTTTTGTCATTTTCAACGTAGAATTTTTGTTAAAAATATGATCTTTTTTAGTAGTGTGAAAAATACATAAATAATTTTGTTTAGCAATTTTAAATTTAATTTTATTTGTAAAATATAATAATTATATTAATTTTAGAAAAATGGTAAAATTGTAAAAATTTCTCATTTATCCTTCATTTTCCTCCATTACCATTTTTTAACTCCCAAACAAGGGGAGGGAATACCCTTCAATTTCCTTCCTTCCCTCCCCCTTGGAGCCCCTTCCTTCCCCTCCCCTCCAAACTCCCAAACAAAGCCTTAAGGGTTTGGACAGTAGTTGAAGAAGGTTATGAATTTTCTACCATTACAAATGATCAAAATCAAACGGTCTCCAAGAACGTTAAAGACTTTAGTGATGTTGAACTTAGAGAAGCCCAATGGAATGTTAAGGCTAAAAATTTCATAACCGATGCCTTAGGTAGAGATGTATAATTTAGGATCTCATCTTGTAAAACCGCTAAAGAAATGTGGAAAGTGTTAGAAACCACACATGAATGCACTAGTGAGGTTAAGAGATCTAAGCAAAATGGACTAACTAGAGAATTTGAAACTTCTTAGATGCTTAATGATGAAAGTGTTCATGATGTTGCAAAAATGATTTACTCACATTATTACAAGGTTAAATGCTTTAGGTATTCACTATAACGATGAGAAAATGATAAATAAGATCTTTAGATGTATGACAAAGAATGGGATGCTAAAGTATCTGCAATATATGAATCAAAGGATCTTGAAATAATACAAGAATATGAATTTGAGATGAAAATGCATGCTCTAAGAGATCAAGCAAAGAAGAAAACAAAAGGAGTTGCTCTCAAGTCCACTACCTCCAAGGAACATGAAATTGATGAATCAAATGAAGAGGACATTGGCATGGATGGGATGAGACTCTTCATCAAAAAGTATGGTAAATTCTTCAAGAAAAGGAACTTCCAAAGGAACAAATAATATGTTGTCCAATGCAAAGGAAAAGGAGATTCTACTCTATCTACTTAACAAATTACATGCTTTGAATGTGGAAAGCAAGACCATTATAGAAATGATTGTCCTATACTTCAAACAAAGCCCAAAACATATGGGTGCTCATCCCAAAGTTATGACCCTTGATCATAAGACCAATTTCAAGTGTCTTGTCAAATATGAGGTCTTTATAAGATGCTCTCCAAGACTGATTCTAAGAATCCAGTCAAATTTGAGCTTATTCCGAGATAGTAATGGGGTCTATATAGATTAGAGTTTTAAATCATTCTGGACCGATACCAATTCTAAAGGGTCTAGTCAAATTTAAGGCCATTCCTAGATAGTCACTTGAACGAGGTAAATCTTGGTTAATACACATTAGAATATTTAATGAATACCAAGGTAGTATTGGTCCCCTTTCGTTTTTTAAATTTTAGAAGTTGACAAGAGTATTCAAATGACATGTACATATACTTTGTTGATGGTAATAATTTATTAGTTTACATTCTAGAATATGACTAATGAATATATATAAAAAATAGTTCAAGTGATAAAAATAATTTATTATCTGTATAAAAAATTTATTAAACTTTAATAATAAATGACAATGTTTAGTATTTATCACCTTAAGTAATGAACGAGGAAATAAAATCTTTCACTACCTTATTAGTTGCTTTGTTATAAGGTGGCATTTGGTTCGAGAGTTTGAAATATTTACTTATGCATATGAGTTTGGCAAAATGTTACATCCATGTTTGATAGAGTATTTTGAAATATTTTCCCAGTTGTTATATTCACATAGCTATTGAGAAATGCTTATAAAACCAAGTCCAAATCACTGTTCTGAAAGACAAGTTGGTGGTGGTATTCTATAGTTAACTGGTTAAATAGCAAAAGGGCAATCATATACAGACCAAAATACCTCATGTAAAGCGCAAAGAAGGAGCGTGGCTTTGAGTCCCTTGTCATGGAGAACCCAGAAAAAGGAGCGAACGACATGTGCGAGAAGAAGAGAGAGAAGAGGACCGAGAAGCAGAGTGAGAGGTTCATATTGGGATAGGAATGAGTTCGTTGAGGTTCTTAAGCGATTGAAATGATAGGTTAATGCAGAAGAATCCATTCCAGGAAAAGAAGAGAGCAACGAAGAAGGAATAATAATGATAATAATATTGACAAAGAGAAATAGAGTATATATTAAATATTAAATGGTAGTGTTTGTTCCTTCTGACTGACAATTCACACGACACACTCCCCGTACATATCCAGATGGTTGTCGAACTTCAAACGAAGGATGGAGACAACTACAGAGATATGGAAGGTAAGAAGATGGCACAACTGATATCGAAGGACACCCTAACCATTATTTTATTGCAATAGTTATTCTGATTCAAATATATAAGGGTTATTTTGTAATTTTGTCATGTTTTCCCATCAAGATTTTATCTCAACCAAACATTGACTCAATTTCCCCGGTAAAATTTTACCCAACCAAACATTTTTTAACTTTCCTACCTAACTCAGTTCCCCACCATGTTCATACTAATTCTATTTCCCTAGTAAAAAAAAATTCTCCTAAACCAAACGTCCGCTAAGTGTTTTCTGCCATCTATGATTCATATATTGGAATTATAGTCCCCCTTTACACCTTTTGATGCATCGATATGAGATAGTAGACATCTTCTCTGTATCATCATTCATATGTATATGCAATTCAATTATTTGGATAAAATGACTAATTTAGTGAGATTTTTTTTTGGATTTTCACTATCTATTACTTAAAAACAAAAATAACATTTGAAAGATATTTTTTCATAATTATATTTATATTAAATCTTATAATATTCTTTTATTCAATATTTTTGTTTGTTTTGCTTAAGTAGATAGATTTGAAGTAAATAATACTCTTTTTATTACGTTTGGAATTCATATTTAATTTTTAAAATTTTAATATATGTATGTATATATATATATATATATATATATATATATATATATGGTTGTATGGGGCAGATCCTTTGACACCAGTGTTAAACTAAAAAGTTTGAATCTTAACCGTTGATTTCGTGAATCTAACAGTTATAATTTATTGTGTTATACTTATTAACTAATTATTAATTTTCAATAAATTATAACTGTTAGATTGATGGAAATCACCAGTTAAGATTTGATGTCAAAAGTGTGGAACCAATGCACTCAAAATGAAGATTTCAACAATACAAGAGTTTTGATGATAACAAACAAGCTTGGAAGAAACTTCAAGAGTGATACAACTCACAACAATCAAAAAGAAAGTATAAGGAAGCAATTCAACAAGACAACGAATGCAAAACCATCAATCCATATGATCAAGTCCAAAGAAAGATCAAGAACCAAGCTACAAAGAAAGCACATAAGTCTCAGAACCTACAAGTAGCACATCTTTAGGACCAAGACCTAAATGTAAAGGTAATTGATTAATATTTCATGAATGAGCTCAAAGGATACTTAATTTTATGCATGCATTATCCATGACACTAATCACTTGAAAGTTTTTGAAAAACTCATGGAAAAGACCCTTGACATGTTCCATAACCTCAAAACATATATAAGTGAAGGGACTCCATTAAAAGTGGTTGGAGGCAAGTTGGAATATGTTTAAACCGAAAAATTGCATTTTCTAGTTATTGTCAAGCAAGAATTCAAATACTTTCTTGACAACTAATCAAATACTTTCTATGGCTAGAAAAGTATTTGAATACTTTATGAAAAATATTCGAATACCAGTTAAAGTATTCGAATACCTTACGAAAAGTATTTGAATACTGTACAGAAAGCATTCCAACAGCTATAAACGACTAGTTTCAACCCAATACATATATATGTATAGATATATACATATATATGTATATATCTATACATATATACATACATATATATGTATAGATATGTATATATATATACATATGTATATACACATATATGTATATACATATGTATATACATATATGTATATGTATACACATATGTAGATACATATATGTATATGTATACATATATGTATATACATATATGTGTATATACATATGTATATACATACATACATATATGTATACATATATGTATGTATGTATATACATATGTATATACACATATATGTATACACATATATGTATGTACATACATACATATATGTATCTACATACATGTATGTATATACATATATGTATGTATGTATATACATACATAGATGTATGTATGTACATACATGTATGTATGTACATACATACATATATGTATATACATACATACATGTATGTATGTATATACATACATACATGTATGTATGTACATACATACATACATGTATGTATGTATATACATACATGTATGTATGTATATACATACATACATGTATGTATGTATATACATACATATATACATACATCTATGTATGTATGTACATACATACATGTATGTATGTATATACATATATGTATGTATGTACATACATACATATATGTATATACATACATGTATGTATATACATATATGTATATACATACATAGATGTATACATATATGTATATACATATGTATATACATACATGTATATACATATGTACATATATGTATGTATGTATATACATGTATGTATATACATATGTATATACATGTATGTATATACATATGTATATACATGTATGTATATACATATGTATATACATGTATGTATATACATATGTATATACATATATATATACATATATGTATATACATATATGTGTATACATATATGTAGATACATACATGTATGTACATATATATATGTATGTATATACATATATGTATGTATGTACATATATATATACATACATGTATATACATACATATATCCATGTATACATATATGTATGTATGTATATACATGTATGTATATACATATGTATATACATATATGTATATACATATATATGTATACATATATGTATATACATATATGTGTATACATATATGTAGATACATATATGTATGTACATATATATATGTATGTATATACATATATATGTATGTACATACATATAAGTATATACATACATATATATGTATGTACGTATATACATATATGTATGTACATACATACATATATGTATGTACATACATATATGTATGTATGTACATACATATATGTATCTACGTACATACATATATGTATATACATTTATGTATGTATGTATATACATATATGTAGATACATATATGTATGTATGTATATACATATATGTATATACATATATGTATACATATTTATCTATATACATATGTATATACATGTATGTATATACATACATACATACATACATACATATATGTATATATATATATGTATATACATATATGTATATACATATATGTATATACATGTATGTATATATGTATGTATATACATACATGTATATACATATACATGTATGTATGTACATACATATGTATGTATGTACATACACATGTATGTATGTACATACACATGTATGTATGTACATACATATGTATGTATGTACATACATATGTATGTATGTACATACATATGTATGTATGTACATACATATGTATGTATGTACATACATGTATATACATGTATGTATGTACATATATATGTATGTATGTATATACATGTATGTATAGACATACATGTATGTATATACAGATATGTATGTATATATATATATATACATATATGTATACATATATGTATGTGTATAGATATATGTATATACATATATATGTATATGTATATGTATATACATATATATGAATATACATTTGTATATACATATATATACATACATATATATGTATGTATATACATACATGTATATACATACATACATATGTATATATGTATATACATATATGTATGTATATACATATATGTATGTATATATATGTATATACATATATATATGTATATATGTATATACATACATATATATATACATATACATACATATATGTATATACATATATACATATATATATACATATATGTATACATATATACATATATATGTACATATATGTACATACATATATATATATATATCTGTATACATATATGTATATACATACATATATATGTATATACATACATATATCTGTATACATATGTATATATACATACATATATATGTATATACATACATATATGTATAAATACATATATACATATATGTAGATACATGTATGTAGATACATATATGTATGTATGTACATACATGTATGTACATACATGTATAGATACATATATATATGTATGTACATACATGTATATATACATATGTATATATATATGTATGTATATACATACATATATATATGTATATGTATATATGTATATACATACATATATATATATACATATGTATATATACATATATACATATATGTATATATATGTATGTACATACATATATACATACATGTATACATATGTATAGATGTATATATATATGTATACATACATGTATATATATGTATACATATGTATACATGTATGTATATACATATATACAAATATGTATATATACATGTATACATATGTATACATGTATGTATATATGTATGTATATACATACATATATATATACATATATACATATGTATACATGTATGTATATATGTATGTACATACATATATATACATGTATGTAGATACATACATATATATATACATATGTATATATACATATGTATATGTATAATATATACATATGTATATGTATAATATATACATATGTACATATATGTATGTACATATATGTATGTATGTATATACATACATATATGTATGTATGTTTATACATATATGTATACATATATATATATATGTATATATATATATATATATATACATACATGTATATACATACATACATATATGTATATACATATATATAGATACATACATGTATATACATACATACATGTATGTATATACATACATACATGTATGTATATACATACATACATGTATGTATATACATACATACATGTATGTATATACATATATGTATATACATATGTATATATACATATATATGTATATACACATGTATATTGTCCAATTAATGGATTGAATTGGCATGGGTAATTCGTAAATAAGTGGATTATTCTTAGTGATTATATAATCTTTTTTGCTTTCAATCAATTCATTTTTTTTTTAATTTAAGTATAAATAAGTAATTCGGGAGTTGTTTTCTTTTTTCATTTAGAACTAGAATACTTTTGCGAATATTTTTTATCATCCATTTTGTTATTACTTTTGAGACATTTAGAAACATACATATGTATGTATGTATATACATACATACATACATATGTATATATATATACATCTATATACATATATATATGTATATACATATATATATATATGTATACATATTTAACCTGTAAGAATCACAGTTTCATTGATTTTACAATCATTCTTAACTATTCTTCTTGAATCAAACATATTCATTACTCTTCGTTACTTATATTGATTATAATTTTTCTTTGAGCTCCATTCTTGTGATATTGATAAATACCCATAAAGTTTAGCTTGTATAATATGTACTTTTAAAGTACTAATCCATTTCTAAACACACTCCCACTGTTTATTTAAGTTGAGGATAATGAGACTCTAGTGGAAAGGTTGCTCATAACCTAAGAAAGTGAGTGGAAGTGAAAAGGTTTCAAGAACCAAAATTCTTGAAGATTGTAGTGGTTTGTCAAGCACTTTTGAAGTTTGACCAATAGTGGAAAATTGATCGAGCAACTTCGATCTGGACGTATGTCTCCGTAGTGGTGACCGAACCATGATACATCTTGTTTGCAATCTCTCTAACCCTTATCTCTTTACATAAGCATTGATAGAATACTTGAACATATTTATATTCTGTTTATTATTTTCTTGTGTTATTTTCATTCCACTTTATTTATTTCAAATCATATAAACTCAAGAAATTTGTTTTTAAGAAAGAAAATGAGGCATTTTGCGAAAATACTTTTAAAACTTAATTCATCCCCTCTTGAATTTGAGGCCACTTGGCCAATAAAAGGATCTTGTCAATATATATATATATATATATATATATATATATATATATTCGTAACTTTTTTTTAATTGAGGAAAAATTAACCTCTTCGATAAAAAATGTCATAAACCTTTAGTTTATTAATATGATTAGCATAAAAAAGTTATTAATATGATTTGCTAAAAACATAATTTATAATAATTTGAGGTAGGTTATACTTACAACATTTTTTTTAAACCTCTTACAACCATATCTTAACATCGTTGATTTCCACCAATCAACGGTTATCATTTATTGTGAATTACTAATTAATTAATGAGTTTAATTTGCAAAAATCATAACCGTTGATTGGCGGAAATCAATGGTATTAAGATATGATTGTAAAAAAAAAATTGTAAGTATAACCTTCCTCTAATAATTTATACTTAAAATATTTTTATTTTGAAATATTTAATGATATGAAGTCAATAATTAGTTTTAGAAAAATGAAATAAGATATAATTTATGATAAGCTAATAGTTTCCTATTATTTTTAGAAAAACTAAAGTAATATGATGTAATTTATCTTTTAACCTACAAAAAAAAAAATAACATTACTAAAAAAACTTTTGAAATAAACCCTTAAACCCTTTTTTGTGTTTGCCTAGTTCATAATAAGCTTTCTGCCGTCTGCCTCTCTGAGACCCGATAAGAAGAAAAAACAAACACCGTTCCTCCACAGCATTTCTAATGGCTTCAGTCTGCATGCACAGTCCAATCTGCTTCCCACTGCTCTGAGCCGCCACTGCCGGCTTTATTGACGGTGGTCGCGTCTGGATCAACTGGTTCGACCCGGACCCGTTGCTGGGGGAGTTAGCGAATCTTCAAACCCTCTTTCAAAACTACTATCATACGTCGCCGTTTCCCGTGGTAACTTCCTCTCTATTAGCCCCTCCATAATTACTATTTAAGTTCAATTTTTTTTTTCTATTTAATTGTTGTAATGGTTTTTTGTTTTTGTATTTTCTTTTTTGCTGTTTGGAGGATTGAATATTCTTTTTTTGCACCCTTTTATGAATTTAAAGGTTTTAAGAGTAGAGAAAGGACAGAGTGTGGACACAGAAACCATATCGTCTGAAAGTGAAGAAAAGAGTAATTTTTTTTCTTTTTTTTCAAATGGAAGGAGGGGGAAATGTGTTAGGAGTTTTTTTTTTATTCGGTTTTTATAAGGTGCTGAAATTTATCAATAAGGTAAAATAGTTGTGGCTGAAACAGTTCCGTCTGCTCCCTTAGTTACTAGTTGCAAACTTAATTTTGTAAAAAAACTCAGTTAAAATATATTAAGATTTAAATCGAAAATAGTTTATAGAATGGAAGCAAAATTTCAAAATACCGTTCATATGCAGGTGGACGTTTGTTCTGTAACTTTGGTATAGCTGTGTTTAATATTAATGATTCTTGATAATAGTTGTGGTTTTAGACTCTTTGTTATGTTGCTGAAACAAACACTGGATATGTGTATAAAATTTGGAGGGCCTTTTATGTTTTCCATATAATAGCTTTTGATTATGGGATAAGTAATGAGGGAAAGTCTCTTTGGTAATGTACTTTGTTATTGTTTGCTATTATTTGGTGGTAATGGTTGGAAAGGAATCCTCGAGTTTAAAAGGACAATTTATGATGTTGCCTAAAGCCGCCTTCTTACTCTTTTAGCATCTTTGTGAGTTTATGGTGCTCGGCTAATGGCTATTTAGAAAGGGTTAGATTACTGAGTTTTGCTTGGATGATTCACTTCTCTTCTTTCTTGGTCTGAGTTTTATGCTTTTCATTTTTCTGGTTTTCTCTGAGATGATTTCTTATCTTGTAATTATTTCCTCCTTTTCTCACTAACAAATATAATATTTCTTCTTTTTTTTCCCCCATAAAGGAGAATAATAATAATATTTGAGTATTATTACTCATTAAATTAATTAAGAATGATGTAATATGTAGGTTGAAGGAACACATTTAGTTCATTTCACATTTGGCATCAATTTCAATTTCAATTTGGGACAAACAAAGAGAAGTTTTAGCATTATCTCCATTTTGGTTTCTTTTATATAGGACTGCACTAAATAAAATGCTTTCTAATATCTTTCTTGTGCCTTTGGCTACTGGAACTATCTTTTTACTTTTCACAACTTTTGACAAAGGTTCTTAGTTCTCGTAGTAGCTTGTCTTGAATGAGCTACACTTATTTCGAACTGAGATAGAAGTGACAATTCTATCTTCTGCTTTTTCGTAGATGCTATCTTTTGTGTGCTGTTGAACTTGTTTGCATTGCATTTTGAAATTTGAATTCTGAGGTCTGATCAGTGGTAGTTTTTGTTTGTTTCTGTATGTATGTGTGTATACATTGTTATTAGAAGTTATCTTTTATGTTTTTGTCTAGGATTCCTATTGATATTGCTACCAAATGGGAAAGCTGGGCAAGAAGGCAAGGAAGTTTGCAAGAAAGAATTTACAGTCAGTTTTGAGGAACAAAAGGAAGTTAAACTCTAAATTCAAAAGGAAAACATCAAAAAGTAAGGATTTTATATTATTACAAATGTAATTATCTGTTTTTTCAACAATACTTGCTTTCATGTTGTCTTTTTATGTTATCTTTGTACTCTTTAGTCTTTAGAATAACCCTACATGCTAATTTCCCTTATGATTTTAATTCTAATTTATTTATTTTTGTGGTTATATTGTCTTTGAATGCAATTTGCCTATAATGCATGTTGGTGGCCTCAGGACGAAGGGGATTAAGATTCTAATATATCCGCATATTGGTATTAATGAAATTGTTCTTGGTTTGTTGAAATAGCATACTATTGTTGAATGGCTTAGATAGTTTATTCATGAATGAATCAAATTGCTTGTCACCTAGTCTTTCATTGAGCCATTTCATGAATTAAAGTATTTTCTCCACAAGAAGTCTTCCTAGTTCTAACATTTGACATGGGATATGATTGTTTTTATAACCTCTCTTTTTTGTTTGGCCAAAGGTTTCTCTTAGATATCCTTCCTAACCAACAGACAAGGGAATTGGTTGCTTTACTATATTGATGTCTGTCTTTCCTAGGTTTCTTTTTTTCTCCTGGCTTACGAGTGTATCTTATCTTACGATGGAACCTACTTTTATTAATATGAAATTGCAGAAAACATAAATGGAGACAAGCTCCTTACAAAGATAAAATGCAAAAAATAAACCCAGAAATCTCAACTCCCAGAGATCCCCAATTTCCCCATAAGCCAATATTGAATTCATGCATACCCACGCTACACACACTGCCTACTCTTTATCCTATATTTTAGGAATATTCTAGAATAGTTTCCATAACAAAGTAACTAATTCACTAACTTTCAGGCCCATGGCCCATCATCTTTCTTCTTTAAAGATCGTATTGTTTTCCCCAAGTTATTCTTTTTTCTTTGGTCTATTGATAACTCTTGAATAAGTTAATTATAAGAATGCTTCTTATTTAACAAAGGATTGAAATTGAATGTAGAGTCTGAATGTTATCGTTTTGTTTCTCCATGTATTAATATGAATGGCATTGTCATAGCCACCATTTGACAACACTGCTTACTTATCTTTGCATATATTAAATCATGATTTCTTTGAAACAATTGGGCAGTTATTATGGGGTGCTTGATCAGTATGTATAATTAATTAGTTTAACAATTAAAAAGCACCAACTCAGTTCATTTCAGAACTCAAATTTCGGTTGGGTCTTTGAGAACAGATAATTGCCTTCTTGCATTCTATTAGTTTTCTTTCTAATTAATGTGTTAAATTCTCTTGGGTTGTTATCGATTTGAAATTTTTATGTTCTGGAAAATTTGACTGCTACAGGAGATAGTCATGATAATGTAGAAAACCAAGAGATTGGTGCAACAAAACCTTCAAATGAAAGGTAAAATGTTTACCTAAATACATTTTTCTTACAGCGCTTATTCTGATGTCATTGTTGCTAAAAAAATCGTTTTCTTTTTGTTTGGTGAATTTTGAACTATGGTGGCTTTGTCCACTAAAGCATTGTTCTAAAGGTAATAGAAAATTGTACTAAAGACTAAAAACTCTTAACAAATGTAAGTGGTTGATGTTGTCTTAAAAGCCATGAAGGGATTCTTTTTTTCTCTAAATTTTTTCTCATACATAGTTTCACATAATAATCCACTCCGTTTATATGTTGTTTTTAGTAATTATGGGAATTGTGAAATTTCCTTCAAAAGGAAACTCAATGCTTCTGTTGCCTTCTCCGCAGCCTCTGCTTTTGGACCAGCAAGTCTTATTAAGTCCATATCTTCAAGATGTTACCTTGGACGTTAGGCTCACATTTTTTTATTCTTAGTTTTTGATCTCGTGGTTTTTTATGTTTGTGCTATGGATGCTCCATTTGTTGCCTCTGCATTTTCTAGAATTACAATAGTAGTGAGACACTGATACGGTACTGCATAAAATAAATAGGGAAGAATACATGTGAGCAAAGGTGTAGGGGATTAAGTGGTGAGTCAACATTGGGTGATGGAGGGAAAGCTTGTTAGAGGAGTCACATTGTTTGCAATGAGTTTGCTATAAATAGAGAGGGGAAGACAAAAGAGGGATCACCTTGGAAAATTGGGACTCTTGGGCTCTTGGGAGAGAACCGGAACCTCTCGAATTGTTCTGGATATCAGAGTGTGTCTTTCTTATAGTTGTTGTTTCCTTGTAATTTCCTTTTCCATTTCTAGTAATTTTCCTTGAATATTGTAATTCTCCATATCAGTAATACAAGTTTCCATTTCCATTTAGTAAAATCTCAGTTGTTGTTGTTTAATTTCTGATCATGGAATTGAGGTCCGTAACAATTGGTATCAGAGCTCTCTGATCCAGGGGGCTTTGAACAACGCAATTCAGAAAAAAAATGAGAAATCAATTTCATAGGATGCAGATCCCTTTATTTTCTGGTGAAGAAGATGTATATGAATGGTTAAATTGGATAGAGTGGTATTTTCGCAAAAATGGTAAACCTTAAGTTACATGGCTATCACAAGTGACAAGAGCCTTGCGGGGAGAAGCTTGGGACTGGTATTTTTGGTCGAAGCTTGAGACTAAGGAATTTTCCTGGTCGCGATTCCGAGCAGATATAGCCCAACAATTTCTACAGTTTGTTGAGATGGAGAAGGATAAAAAAAAAAGGGCCGACCCAGTTCAATACCCACTCGTTCTACAGTTTGTTGAGATGGAGAAGGATACACAAGAAAAAAAATCTGAAAGAAGAAAAAGAAGAAAAGGAGAGGCAAGTTGAAGAAAATCATAGAGATTCTCAGACTCCTTGATGAGATTCTTCAGAAGACCAAGAGTCTATCTAAAGAACGATCATGCACAAGAAGGTGGGGCAAAAGTTTTAAGGAGGAAGATGATCTGGAATTTTTGAAATCAGAAACAGAGATTGTAAAAGAGGAAGCTATAGTGGAAGATGCGCAACTAACATCATTCACGAAATCAGATTTGGGCTATTGTATGAATGGTGTGCAAGTGGCAGTGTCAACACAACCCACAAAGTTGGTTCTTATTGAGCATGAGGATGAGTTTCCCCGGTGCTGCTATGAACAACATCAACAAACGTGTAAAGAATCAAAGAAGGAGAAGCAAAATAGGTCTGGATTGGAAAGAGACCCACGATGCAGCAATAAGCATGGAGGAAGATTACTAATGCGTGAAGAAGAAGAGAAAGAAATCAGATCTGGGTTGGTATTGGGTCAAGTTATAAACCCGGTCCAAATTAATGGCAAGTTATTTCAGGCCCAATTAAAAGGGAATGGCATCTCTGGTTTATATAGAGATTGGGCTTGTAATCCCATGATTATGCTTGAGTTAAGTGAGATAAAAAAATATGGTCACCGTTTGAGCAAGTTGGGTTGGACCGTCAAAGAAGATAGGCCCATTGAGTTAATTAGGGACCCTTTAGTACATTCCACTTCAGAATCGCGAACCCTCATCTTCTTGATTTGCAATGGAGACGGTGGCAGGGAACAATACAAGAGCAAGGATTATCGAAGCGGTGCTGCTGCCATCGCTGTTCCATGGCGGTCAGAGGAATCGTTAGGATGCATGGAGGTGCTATTAAGGGGTGATCAATCATCCGAAGGGGTTTTCCTTGTTGGGATTGAAGGTGAGTTGGAGCCCATGATCACATCAAAGAACCCACTTCACCTCGTCCATAGTCGATCAGAGGTATCCATTACAAAAGGGGTTTCGTGGGTCATGGCCGTTGGAACCAAGATAATGAGCCAAGATCGTCTCTCTTGTGGGGAAGCAAACAGAAATTGGAAATTTTTATTGCCAATGGGGTTTCGGGTGCAGATAGCAATTGCAAGTTGGCGGAAGTGGAAATAGCAAAGTTCAAAAGCCAACTGGAGTTGGAGGTATCCACACAAGCCAAGATCCTCAATATGAGAAAAGCTGAATTGTTGGGTGTTATGGAAGAGATATGTTGTCACGTTTGGATTTTTTTTTCATACAACAATCACGAGAAAGATTTTGTAGAAAAAGACCCAACCCTTCAAAATGCCAAACGACCCGTAAGGAACTTAGAAATAAAGGTCGACACAGCTAAGACTCAGCACACTTGGCCAAGGAATGAGAAAAATATTTTCTGGATACATCTTGCCATGGCACATCAGACTACTTGTGCGATGACAAATGGATCTATTTTTGACACCCTTGCAAATACTGCTGTCATTTCTCAAACTTCTATTAATGTGATTATTTCTGCAAGTTATCTCATGGAGCCATATGTTGGGATTGAAGATGGGCAATGGGACCTGGTGGTGGTTACGTAGCCTCATTGAGTATTAGCTGGTCATTACATTTCAAGCAATGGGACCCGGGAAAATTATCATCACCTTGAGGACAAGGTGATTGTTAGGGGGGGAGTATTGATACGGTACTGCATAAAATAAATAGGGAAGAATACATGTGAGCAAGAGGTGTAGGGGATTACGTGGTGAGTCAACATTGGGTGATGGAGGGAAAGTTTGTTAGAGGAGTCACATTGTTTGCAATGAGTTTGCTATAAATAGAGAGGGGGAGACAGAAGAGGGATCACCTTGGAAAATTGGGACTCTTGGGCTCTTGGGAGAGAACCGGAACCTCTCGAATTGTTCTGGATATCAGAGTGTGTATTTTTCTTTCTTATAGCTGTTGTTTCCCTGTAATTTCCTTTTCCATTTCTAGTAATTTTCCTTGAATATTGTAATTCTCCATATCAGTAATACAAGTTTCCATTTCCATTTAGTAAGATCTCAGTTGTTTAATTTCTGATCATGGATTTGAGGTCTGTAACAGACACTGAGAAATATTGTCATCCATTATGGATAAACTTAATTAGTGAGGAACATTTAACAGAGAAGATTTCTACAATTAAATTCTTGGAGAAATATTTGCTGATGGATCTTTAGATGCTCTTGGACTAATAACTGACGATTCATTTTTTTTATCAGAAACATAGCTGGTGAAGAAATTCTAGACACTTCCCTTGATGCTATATTCAATGAAAATGACAGTGAGGTGCTTGGAGATGATTCAGACAGTGATGGATTTCTTTCAGAGGTTTGAATTATAAGTTATTGTCGAAGCTCTTGTTAATTTTATTATTTTTATTTGGTTTAGCCGTATATATTTGGTGTATTGATTTCTTGAGTTTGTGACCAGGACTTAAGTTGTGCACATGTTACTCGAAGTGACGGTGAAAATGAAAATTATATCGAGAGTAAAGACATTTCTAACTTCTCAGTTTTAACTAAATGCAATTTCCCCTCTTTGAATGTGTTTTATTAGATTTTGATGCAATGTATTTTCAGACAGCAATGGTGGTAGTTCCTTATTAGTGCAAAACAGAGATATTTGTGCAGAACTTTCGAAGAAAGCAAAAAAGTTGAACAAATTGAAACAAAAGGTGGTTTTCTTGTATCCTATGGTTTCATGTATGATATCAGAGTGATTCTTATTTCTTTATTTAAAATTTATGTTCTGTTTAACAGTAAGATGTTTGTTTTACTTGAATATGGAAATATGAAATAATATGTTGTGTATTAAACTGATATAAAGAGATACAATATATAGAGACCCTAATGGGCTTAAGTGTGAAGCCCAGACCTAACCCAAATCCTAAATAAGGGAAAGAATATTTACAAATAAGAATGCAATTTATACAAATCTATACATATTATATTTTCTATTGTAACACTCCCCTTCAAGCTGGTGCGTATATATTGTGAGCACATAGCTTGTTACAAATGTATTCTTCTAAGAGCTTTAGTGAAAACATCCGCAAGTTGATTATTGGAGTTGACAAAAGCTGTTTTGATTTCTCCTGACTGAATCTTTTCTCGAATGAAGTGACAATCAATCTCTATATATTTGGTTCTCTCATGAAATACAAGAGATTAGATGATAAATGTAGTGCAACTTGTATTGTAAATATTATAATTATTTTATTATTATTTTGTAATAGTTCAAGTGATCATTAGGTTTTTTAGTCTCTTTAAATAGATAACTCTTGTACAAATATTATATAATTCAATAATATTCAAATCTTTTTTTCTAGTTGGTATCAAAGCTCTCGATTCTGAGGGTTTTGCTTCTGCAAATCACCGCCTTTAAAAACCAAATCCTATTTGCCTCTTGCAGCCACAAAGCCGCTGTCGGAAAAAAAATTTCGGAGACCTTTTGGACCGTGAATGTAACACTCTGTATATACCCGATTTATTAACATGTCATCGTATTAAGTCAAGCTTAATTAAAAATGCGGAATATCTTTTTCTTTTCAATTATGACGTCATTATCATTAACCAAGTTGATTATTAAATCATCTTTCAAAACATTGCCTGTATGTAAATTGAAAAAGACAGCTATCTACACTGAATAACCTCATATATAAATAAGTGAGTATCTAAGTCATGGAACTACAACACGTAGTCCGGACAATATCCTGATACATTATTACAACTCGAATCTAAAATAAGACATAGTCAATCAATGTGGCATGGACAAGCCCCATGCTCACCAAATAAGGCAACAAAGCCCAACATAGTCTCAACACAATAAACCATAAAATGAAGCTAATAACATAACAACAACATATATAATTCAACATCTAAGCATAATCATAAACAACAGATATCTAACTCAGCTCCGGCCTCCTGCCGCCCGAGGTCTCAACCCCAGTATTACCTGAACCTGAAAATGGTGACCCAAACGTGGGGTGAGATCTCTAAAAAGAAATCTCAGTAAGACAAGGGGTCTTCAAGGATCTCTCCACCCCAAGCTCACTTACATGTGCAATATAAGTTCCAAAAGCAGTAATATAATATAAGTTCCAAAATCTGTGCAATGCAGCATATAATCATGTCATGTGTGTTGTAGCTATTTGTAGAAAATCAGAATTCAAATTCAAATATTTTTCCGTTTTTATTTCCTATTAATTAGGATTAATTAAGATTAATTAGGATTGATTGTTTTTATTTCCTATTAATTAGGATTAATTAACATTGATTAGGATTAATTGTGATTAGTCATCGCTGAGTCATTCTTAGCTATTTTTTCTTGTATAAATACTCCTCATGTAATTTATTCAAATAATATTAGAAAACCTTTTGTCTTACATCTTTCAATATGGTATCAAGAACAGGTTGGTCCTGAGAAAACTAAACCACCACAACCACCGTCAAACCGGCGGCACAACGCCGGAAAACTCAACCTCCAACCATTATTAAGGTTATTTTCCCTTCCTACAAAGTCCCAAGAGCAAAGTAAGGCTACCCATCACTGTAGAAGGCAAAATCCCAGCTTTCCACCGCCGTCAGCAGCCGCCGGAAAATTTTTCCGGTGACATTTTCGGCCAAGACCCGCACCATTCGAAACAGAAGGAGCCGATCTACGAGTTCCAAGAAGGACCATCGGATTCTGCTGAGCCACGTGCTAGAGAAAGGACGGAGCGTCCCCCCTACGCGTTACCACACGCAGCCATGTTGATTAAAAGTAAATTTCCATCCAGCAATGTTGCTCAACAAGGTACAGTGTTCCATGTTGATAATAGTAGTAGTTGGATTCTTGATTCAGGGGCTTCAGATCATATGACAGGAAATGCAACCTTATTTTGTTCTTATACCCCTTACTATCAACAGTCACGAATAAGAACAGCAAATGGCAGCTTCTCTACTATTGCTGGAAAATGATCCATTAAACTTTCTGAACACATTACTTTGAACTCAGTCCTTCATGTTCCCTCTTACTTGTAACCTTATCTCTATTAGCAAACTTACGTCTGAGTTACATTGTGTTGCCAAGTTTTCTGTCAATGCTTGTGTTTTCCAGGAACAGGAGTTGGGGCTGATGATTGGCAGTGCTAGGGAGGAAGAAAGACTCTATTATTTAGAAAAAGATTCTTGTGAAGAAAAAAAATTTGTGAGCCACTTGGTATGTTTGTCTGATGATTATAATGATGTTTGGTTGTGGCATCGTCGGTTAGGACACCCAAATTTCATTTATCTTCAGAAGTTGTTCCCAAGCTTATTTATCAATAAAAATCCCAGTTCTTTTTCTTGTGATATTTGTCAGCTTGCAAAACATTCTCGTGTTTCTTATCCTCCTAGAGTCCATCATGATTCTTCTCCATTTACCTTGATTCATAGTGATCCATGAAAAAAATATCTCTGGTGCTCGTTGGTTTATAACTTTCATAGATGATCACTCTAGGGTATGTTGGGTATACCTTCTAAAGGATAAGTCTGACGCTGCATCCACTTTTAAAAACTTTCATGCTCTGGTTCAAACTCAGTTCCAGACCTCTATTCAAATTCTTCGAACTGACAATGGTACTGAATATTTTAATTCTGTTCTTGGAAACTATCTCAGCCAGCATGGTATTCTTCATCAAAGTTCTTGTCCTAACACCCCTCAACAAAATGGGGTGGCTGAAAGAAAAATAGACATCTCCTTGAATTTGCTCGAACTCTTATATTTACCATGCATGTCCCTAAATATTTGTGGGGGGAAGCTGTCTGGACTGCAGCATACCTCATCAATCGGATGTCCTAAAATTTCAATCTCCTTTATCTTGTCTTACCCACACCTTTCCTTCTTTCCGGGCTCACTCTTCCCTTCCTCCCAAGTTGTTTGGCTGTGTGGCTTTTGTACATGTTCCTCCCCATCAAAGGTCCAAGCTCGATCCTAAGTCCATTAAATGTGTCTTCATAGGATATCCTCCTAACCAAAAGGGCTACAAGTGTTAACTCATCTTCACTTCGTAAGGTCTTTGTTTCTATGGATGTCACATTTGATGAGAGACAATCTTTTTTTCCTTCGACTTCTCTTCAGGCGGAGTTTATTGGGGTTGATGAAGATAAGTCTTGGAAACCAAATGATTATGTTGTTTTGCCTTTGCAGTTGGAGACAGGGGGAGTCATTATGCAAAAGACAGAGGGAGTTAATGTGTCAGATAATGGAGATCCTCCCGGGAAATGGGGAAAGTTTTACAGTAGGCGAGAATCACCTCAGGAGCCTCTAGACTGCCAGGTTTCTGACTCGGGTCTTAGTTCCAGCAACACTGATACAGCCAACCTAGATGTGCCTATTGCTCTCCGAAAAGGTACTAGATCTTGTACTGCTCATCCTTTTTCTCATTATATCACAGATGAAAAGTTGTCCCCAGGTTTTCGTGCTTTCAACACTATGTTAGATAGTACAAAAATACCAAAAAATATCCAAGATGCACTTGATGATCCAAAATGGAGGAATGCAGTCTTTGAAGAAATGGATGCGCTCAACAAAAATGGAACTTGGGAGTCTGTAGCATTACCCAGAGGAAAGAAAACAGTAGGTTGCAAGTGGGTGTTCACAATAAAGTTTAATGCAGATAACAACATCAACAAGTATAAGGTCAGACTGGTTGCAAAGGGTTTCACGCAGACTAATGGGATAGATTATCATGAGACTTTTGCTCCAGTTGCTAAAGTCAATACCATACGAGTTCTCTTATCCCTTGCTGCCAACCTAGATTGGCCTTTACAATAGTTAGATGTGAAGAATGCATTCCTAAATGGTGACTTACATGAAGAAGTCTATATGGATCCTCCACCTGGTTTTGAAAAGGGAAATGGATCAGTGTGTAAATTAAAAAAGTCTCTATATGGGTTGAAACAGTCTCCTAGAGAATGGTTCGACAAGTTCACACAAGCTGTTAAAAGAAGAGGCTTCATTCAAGTACAGACTGATCATACTCTCTTCCACAAACACTCTAAGGATGGTAAAGTTGCTATTCATATTGTATATGTAGATGATATAGTTCTTACAGGTGATGATATTGAGGAATTGAACTCCTTGAAGAAATATCTAGCAGCTCAATTTGAATTAAAAGATCTTGGCACTCTCAAATATTTCCTTGGTATGGAAGTTGCTAGAAGCAAAATAGGTATCACTCTCACACAAAAGAAATATGTTCTAGACCTTTTGTTGGAAATAGGAATGTTAGGGTGTAAGCCTGCTGAGACACTTGTGGAACCTAATACCAAGTTAGGTATTGAAGATGGGAATGAGGTGGATGAAGAACAATATTAGAGATTGGTTGGTAAACTAATTTACTCATCTCATACGCGTCCTGACATTGCCTTTGCGGTGAGTATGATTAGTCAATTCATGCACTCACCCAAGGAGAAGCATCTTAGTGCAGTCTATAGGGTGCTTAGATACCTCAAGAACACTCCAGGAAGAGGATTATTCTTTAAAAAGGGGTATAAAAGAACGATTGAAATACACTTGAAGGCTTTGGATGTTAACTTGTCCTTATCAGGAGTGAGATGATGAACAAAACAGGTACAACCAAAGACATGTGGGGATAGAGGATAGAGAGAAGCATCTGGAAGCAACAAGTTGTAGGGAATCTCATTATTAAGCTACGAAGGTATGCGGTTGAAGAGAAAACAAGAGGCAAGGACTGCATCGGCCCAGAAGTGAAGAGGAACATGCATGTGAATAAGAAGAGTCCGTGCAGCTTCAATGAGATGTCTGTTTTTACGTTCGGCCATTCCATTTTGTTGTGGAGTGTGAGGACAAGTAGTCTGGTGTAAAGTAGCTTCTGTGGCTAAGAAATTAGAAAAATCAATAGAAACATATTCCTTAGCATTCTCACTATGTAAAATACGAATAAAAGCACCAAATTGAGTATGAATCTCGGCAAATTTTTTTTTATAAATAGAGAATAACTCGGAACGATTCTTCATTAAATAGATCTAGGTACAACATGAATAATTATCAATAACAGTAACAAAATACCGAAACCTTAAAACAAACAAACTACGACTTGGACCCTAAAATATCTGAATGAATAATTAAAAAAGGAGCATCAGCTCGTTTATTGACTCGATTGGCAAAGGAGGAGTGTATGTGCTTCCCTTGCTGACATGACTGACAATTTAAAGACTAAAGACCGGATAAAAGAGGAACTATCTTTTGCAGATTTGAAAGGCTGGGATGACCGAGGCGACTATGGATGAGTTGTGGAGATTTTGTGAGAGAACAAGCTACTGAAGGACGACGCACAAGCAGGTAGAACAGACCCCGTGACTCACGGCCCACACCAATCGTCTTCCCCGTACCCGAATCTTGCACAGAAACAGAATGCTTTGAGAAGGTAACAATGCAAGTAAGAGAGTTGCTCAATTTACTAACAGAAATTAAGTTATAAGGGATGTCAGGAATGTAATAGACAGATGTCAAGGTCAAAGAAGAGGTTGGACAAACTTGTCCAATCCCATGAACAAAGCCTTTAGTGCCATCAGCAAGAGTGAAAGAGGGTAAATGATCAGAATAAGTAAGAGATGTAAAGAGTTCTTTATTACCACAGAGGTGATCAGTAGCACCTGAGTCAAATATGCAAGGACCAAGTGATGTAGAATGAGAAACACAAGCAATAAGATACCAGTATCTGGAGCATAAGGCTGAGACTGAGGAGAAGCCTTCCTGAGAAGAGTTTGGAGTGCTGCATAGTCTTCAGGAGAGAGAGACTGTACCAGATGAAGCAATATTTGACTGAGCTATATTGGCATCATGAGAGGGTTGCAGGTGAGGATACTTTGTGTAACAACGCTCCTCATAATGACCAAATTGCTGACAACAATGACAACGAGGTCGCTGACCACGTCCTCCCTGGCCTCTACCATGACCACGACCACTGTTCCCGCGAAAGCCAACAAGGGAAACAAGAGCAGTGGAATCAACAACAAAAGATGATGCAGGAGCAGATTTCTTATTGAGGTTCAGAAGACACTGATAAGTCAGTGATAAATCAGGATCCCCACTAGTCAAGATAGTATCACGGATATTATCATATTCTTCGGGAAGACCAAAAATTGTGGCAACCATAAAGAGACGCTCCACCTGTTTCCTATATGCAAAAGCATCAGTAGGGTAGGACAACATATCTAAATATGCCTGCATCAAAGATCGACTTTTGCCAACACACGTCTCCATCTAAGTGTCAGATGATATGCGCAAATCCATAAGTTGAAACATGATAGAATAGAGCTGCTGAACATCATTAGTGTAGAGGTGTTTTGCTTCCTCCTACACTTGATTGCATGTTTGAAAAGAATAGCAAATATCCAAAACGATTGGATCAATAGATTGCTAAAAAATACTCAGAAGCTAGTTGTCAATCCTTTCCTAATCAGATTTTCCTTCCTTAGGAATATCAGTAGATTTAACTGTGAGATGTTGCCTATGCCCCTGTCCAAAGAACACAAACAGAGGTAGCCCAATACTTGTAATTAACAGAACCCTTCAGTTTGGAGGAGGTAATGGGCCCAACATTGGTGGAGATGATACTTGAGGAACTTTTGGCAGGAGGAGGAGGGGGATTGACCTCCGAGTGAACAGGAGAAGCTTCTGCCAATAAAATAAATCACAAAGGTACAAAACTAAGTGAATAGAAACTAACCTGATGGCCAATTAAGAAGAGAGACACACTGAAATTGAGACCAACGAAGAACAATAGCAGATTTGGAAAGGGGAGGGGAAAGCGATTTGTTCTGTCTTGGAACGACCGGAAAAAGGGCGCCAGAACAGTGCACATGCGCTGGTGAGAGGTGGAGTGTGAGCACCACGCGCAGAGGAAAGAAGCCGTGCGTGGGGGCGCGTGTGGGCTTCAACGGTGGTGGGTCTTCCACAGAACAGGTCATCGGAGAGAGGAGGTTCTGATTGCAGGTGTCCTGTTGAAATCGTCGCCGGAAAAATTCTCCGGTGACCGTGAACAGTGAGGAACGACAATTCTGACGGCGAATGGAGGTGCTGGCAGGTACAGAAAGCGATCTGAAGGGGCACACGGCTTAGATGACTTGCCGGAAGGACACACGGCAAAGAAAAGAGAACACCTCAACAGTGGGCTTAGGTTTTAAAGCGAAAACGAAGTTTTAAGCGAAAGCGAGGATCCCCTAAACAAAAGAGCTATGGTACCAACTTGAATTTGGAAATATGAAATAATATGTTGTGTATTAAACTGATACAAAGAGATACAATATATAAAGATCCTAATGGGCTTAAGTGAGAATCCAGACCTAATCCAAATCCTAAATAAGGAAAATAATATTTACAAATAAGAATGCAATCCATACAAATTTATATATATTATATTTCCTATTCTAACAGTTTTCATAATTTCATATGGATGTATACCTATTCTTTTATTTGACTAATACTTTTTTTTATAATGTATGGATGTATGCCATGCCTGTGTCCTGTTTTTATAGTGAAAGATATTTTATTAGAAAGGAGAGTACAGTTAAAAGGAGGATAAGAAATACTCTGAAGACAGAAAGAGATGAATAACAGTGAACTAGCCTAACACTATTACAAGATGTTGTCAAGCATAACAGTAATACGAAGCAAGTTGTGTTTGAAGTTGAACCCTGTAAACTTTTGCAGTTTTTGCCTAGTTGAGACTTGTTCAGCTCCATAGCATAGTGGATTCAGGCCTCAAATTCTCTTATAGAAACGCTGACTTCTTACTTGCAATAATTAAGGGGACAAGATACATGAAGGAATGAGAAGCTTTGGTTACTATTTTCAATGAATTTGGATTTGTATGTTTGAGTGCTTAATATTGTGCAGTGGCACATATTGCTCGTTGAATTCTGTGTGTATTTGATATAAGATGGTTTTTCTCACCCTTTGGGTGGGACTAGTTTCCCAAAAAAGTGATTTTTATTTTCCATTTTACTTTTTGAGACATGCACTGTACTTAAAACAAGTACTTTTTCTTAAAAAAGTAAAGGAAGAAAAACTGAAAAGAAAAGCAGATTGTAAGCTTTAGCTCTGTCTCGGCCCTTCCCTGGCCCCCTTTTAAAACAAATAATGTTAGCCTCATCACGGGAAGTTCCAGTGTTATTCTAACACCATGTTATTTTTCATTTTTCATCTTGTTTGATTCTAATAAATGAAGCATCTGGTTTCATTTTTTTCCTTTTGATGTTTTATTGCACAAATATCTAACTTAGCTTTCTGCTTGAAATCTCCAGGATTCAGGGTTTTTTAAATTTCTAGAAAGATATGATGTGGGGATCGAACAGACCAAAGATGAAGAAAGTGTGAGTTGATTTATGACTTATTTGATAGAATGTGGAAATTTACATGTTCGAATCTTTGGTGAATAATTTACTAACATCTTTCAATAGTTCTCTCTACCTTCAATATTCCTTATATATATATGAGAAAAATATTTCTCAAGTTACTTGAGATATATTTATAATCTCCGGTCAGCCCAAAACTACGTCGTTTTGTTTATTTATTTCCTTATATTAATTGATTCACCTTTGAATGGTTATGATTCTCATTTTCTCTCTCTTCCTTTATCACCATTGATCCATCTTTGTACGATTATGATTTAATAGCCGGAGATAAAGTTATCTCAAGCAACTTCAGAAATGATAAGCCATATATATATATATATATATATATATATATATATATATATATATATATATATGACAAAAGTATCCCTTGTTGATTTATTCTACAACTTAAATATAATTTTGCCCTTTGTTGTTGCTTTATCTTATGTAATAATTGGTAGGTTAAAAAAATATGTCCACCTTGTTGAATTCCAGTGTCCTTGGCTTACTAATGTATTTCGCTTTATGGATTAGATGTTTGTATTTCAAGCTTTTTAATTCATTCGTTTGGTTTAGCATGGATGATAGTAACCATAATCATTTGGTTAGTTGCTGGGCTGTGGTGCATTTGGATTGACTACAGCGCTACCTGAGATTCCAGCTTTTGCATTTGTTGTCAAATGGATTCCTTTTTGGGTTTTAGGCCTTGCATCCCTTGGATTTGCAGATGGATTGGAAAGCTCTATGGGATTAGTTTAGAATGATACTTTATCCTCTATATCCTCATTTTCTGGAAATTTCTGGGATTTTAAAATGTTTCCTGGAATTATTTTAGGATTATATTTCTCTACAAGTGTGTAGTTGAGAGTAGAGCTATGCACAAAAATTAAAAATACTAAATAGGACAGCTGCTAATTCAATAGATATATTATTTCATCATGTTATTATCTAGTTCAACAACGTCAACATCACCTTTATCCCAAAATGTTATTATCTAGTTATTTACTAAAATATCTCTGACTTTGAATTTTCATCCTGAATAGCACTGTCGTTAATGAAAATTGACTGTCTTTTTCTTATGTGGTTCAGAGTTTAGATGAGGAAGAAAAGTTAGATGGGGTACGACCAATGAATGATGACAAATCATGTTCTCGTGTGTGGAAACCGTTGACAAGTGCGTCTGTGGATTCTTTGCGTAAACAGGTCAAAGAACAGCATAGCGTGCCTGCCCTCACTAGTCTCATAAATGCTTATAGGGTGGCATGCCACAATGATTCTGAAGCAACCAGTGTCAGTGGTTGTGTGTTATCTCATGGCATTCAGAAGAGTGAAGCTTTCTGCAAGATATTAATGTTCATGCTACAAGAGGCTGATGCTATATTTAGGACGTTACTTGGAATATCAAACTTGAGTTCCAAGAAGGAAACTGTTTTGGAGCTAAAGGCTACAAAAAAATGGTTATCTCTTAAACCGCTTATTAAGTCATACTTAAGGAGTTCCGTGTTTCTCCTGAGCCAGGTTTCGGACTCTGAGATATTGACCTTCTTAATTTGTCGACTTAGAGCTTCAATCGTTTTTCTGGTTGCATTTCCATCTTTACTGCGCAAGCTTATCGAGGTATTCTTTAATTTAACAGTTGTAAAAGATACTTGAATTTCATCATATTTAACAAATGCTTGTCTAGTTAAGAGAGTAGGGTGTGTTTGAATGTGTTTTTGTTTTTTTGTTTTTAAAAACTGTTTTGAACATAAATTTTGAAAACTGATTTGGAGAGTAAAAGAACAATTAAACTTGTTTGAGTGTAGTTAATTTTAAAGTTATAAAGAAGTTGTAATTATTTACAAAATTGCCATTAATGAAGTTTCATCATTATAATATTTCCACTGCAAAGTAATTTAAAAGAAAATAGATTTATTTGCCAAAATGCCACTAATGAATCCTCATATTTACAAGAATGCCAATGCCAAAACAAGAAACAACTTTTGAAAACATCCCTAAGTTGTTTTGCTTTTTTAGTTTTTAAAACTAAAAAACAGATGCTGTTTTTAAAACTGATTTTACGGAACACTCTTACCAAACAACTTTTTTTGTTTTATTGTTTTAAAAATTAAAAAATTGTTCTGCAAAACAGAAATCAAACAGAGCTTAAGTTTCTCTTTGTTAGAATATTTGTTATATATTAGATAGTCCCACATCGTATATAATTGTTCAGTATATATTAGATAGTCCTACATCGGGTAAACTTAGCTCATTAGGTTTTACGAGTCTCTATATATAGAGAGCTCTTGTATTGTAATCATTCATTCAATATATTTCACATATTCTTTACATTTAACTTGGTACCAGAGCTGTTCTTTTGTTCTGGGAACCTTAGCTTTCGCCTAGAAATCCCGTTTCGCTTTCAAACCTAAGCACACTGCTTAGGAGTCATCTTTTCTTTGTCGTGCGTCCTTCCGGCAAGCCATCAAGGACTGTAAGTCCCCTCCAAGCACCTTCTGCACGCATCCACACCTCCAACGGTCACCAGAACCACCGTCAGCCACTGTTCAGGCCGCCGGAGCACTTTTCCGACGAGTTTTCAGTCCTGACACCACACGATAGATCAACACCCTCTCCTTCCGACGACCAGTTCTGCGGCGGTCCGGCCATCATCAGAGTTGGCAACGTGCCGCCTGTCTCCTCTCCGCCTGTCTCCTCTGGAGGAGACAGGCGGCGCGTGAGAGCGCGTGCCAATTCCGATGATGGCCGGATCGCCGCAGAACTAGTCGCCGGAAGGAGAGGGTGTTGATCGCGTGGTGTCAGGACTGAAAACTCGATGGAAAAGTGCTTCGGCGGCCTGAACAGTGGCTGACGGCGGTTCTGGTGACCGTTGGAGGTGTGGATGCGTGCAGAAGGTGCTTGGAGGGGACTTACAGTCCTTGATGGCTTGCCGGAAGGACGCACGACAAAGAAAAGATGACTCCTAGGCGGAAGTTAGGGTTCCCAGAACAAAAGAACAGCTCTGGTACCAAGTTAAATGTTAAGAATATGTGAAATATATTGAATGAATAATTACAATACAAGAGCTCTCTATATATAGAGACTCGTAAAACCTAAAGAGCTAAGTTTACCCGATGTGGGACTATCTAATATATACTGAACAATTATATACGATGTGGGACTATCTAATATATAACAAATATTCTAACACCTTGCAAATGGGTCTTAACATTCCACCACGCTCCATAGCCCCAGTGCCTATGCAGGTTGGCTTTGTGCTAATCTTTTTATTAGCCCTCAGCGAAAACTGCAATGCCAGCATCACAAGCTGTGCCGCTTGATTGCAACTAGGAGACATAGTGGAAGGCTCTGATACCATTTGATAAGAACCTTGAGATGCATCATCCCAAAAGCTAGCTCTAAGGATGAGAGTGCTCAAGGCCTTATAAACCCCATATTAGTTGTCCATACAACCAACGTGGGACTCAAAGTCCTATACCTTATAAATGGGTCCTAACAACATGTTTTTGTTTTTGTTTTATGTTTTGACTTTTAACTTTCAAAACAAGTACTCTACAAATCAGTTTCAAGAATAAAAATAACAAAACTTTCAAACAGATCATAATGTTTTTTGTTTATATTTTTATCAAAAAGAAAAAAAAAATGTTTATATAGTCTTTTTTAAGACCCAACATTATATTTTTTTGAGGGGTATAAAATGCTTCTCCATTATATAGATAACATGACATTACTTACTAATAATAGCAATAGGTTTCATACAAATTGGTTGATGACTTGGTAGACATAACCAGTTTCTGTTGGTACTTTAGTTATAGTTTGTGTTTAATGTAAGATCTCATATCCTTTTCTTGGCCTTTTGACTAAGATCAAATGTATAATGTGGATCTCATGTCATGTAAAATCCTCCTTACCTTGCACTCAAATTGATTGCAGATTTCTGTTCATCTCTGGGCTACAGGTGATGGGTCTCTATCGTCAGACTCCTTTGTCATCATACGAGATATAGCTTCCATGTTTAGCTCTAATTGGTTAGACTTCTGCTTTGTCAAAACATATAAGGCCTTTATTAGTCACTCTCAATTTGTTGAGCGAAGGTTGTGTGAACATATACACTTTCTAAGGAATTCCTTTGTGGAGCTTTGCTCTTTAGATGTACAGAAGTCATCTAACAAAGCAATGATATGTATACGGCATCTAGGTAAGATATTGCAGAAGGGGTGGCAAACAAAAATGAAGGTAAGCTTTTTTCAATATTCAGTGCCACTTTTTATTGGTGTAAGTTATATGTTAAATGCTCAGTCTTTTAAAGAATTAGATAGCATGTAAGTATCTAGAGAATCATAGTCTTACCATGTTGAAGAAAGTTTCCTGATATTTTGCTTTTTAATTTACGGCAGGAGGAAGTTAAGAAAATTTGCAGTTGGCAGTACATCAATTGCATCGATCTCTGGGTTACATTTATATCGGCAAACATACATGACTATGATCTTCAGCCATTGCTGTATATGATTGTACAGATTATAAATGGAGTTGCTCTCCTTTTTCCTGGGCCCAGATATTTACCACTGAGACTCAGATGTATCCAATGGCTTAATCATCTTGCTGGTTCTACTGGGGTTTTCATCCCTGTTACATCATTGGTGCTGGATGTTTTAGAATACAAAATCACCAAGGTTGATGGGAAACCTGGCAAAGTCGTTGAATCTTTGTCTACCATAAAGGTCAGAGATGAATATGACAGTGCAGAGTTTTTTTTTTTTTTAAGATTAGTTTAAGAATTTTAATTTGTCTAATTGCTGTTGGGCTCTTAATCCACAGTACCTATTTGAATTAAACTTGTAATTGGCATTTAATAATTCTTGCAGCTTCCAAAGTATTGGTTAAAATCACGTGACTTCCAAGAAGAGTGTGTCTCATCTGCCATTGAACTCCTTTCGGAGCACTTTGCACAATGGAGCTACCATATATCTTTTCCCGAGCTGGCTACAGCTCCAATTATCCACCTCACGAAGTTTTTGGAGAGAACTTCTATTGAGAGTTTCAGACGTGTTATCAAGCGATTTATTGATCAGGTACAAGTTATAATGAAAGCGTTTTTGTTTTCCTGTCTCTGTTCGGAGTAGAATAAATGCCATCTTGTGTTTTGACATTGAAATGAATATCTGACACTCCATAAAGCATGTAATAACCTTACAACAACCACATAGAAAAATGGCTATTTTCGCTGTAACTTCTGTGCAGAGTGTGGTTCAACCTGTTTTGTAATTTTCTTGGGGGCCTACCCCTGCTTGATTTTTAAACTATCCCGCATTTACTGTGTACTGTTTAGTTTGTTTAACTCCAAGTTCATCTAAATTAACCATTTAGTAGTTAATATTGCCAAAACCTTTTCTTTTGTCCTTTTTTAAAGCGGATATTGAATTATGACCAACCACCTCACCCAACTCTTTATTTTGGCTTGTTCCTTTTGGCGGTGGTCAATTCAGGTGGAGATGAATATTGACTTTGTGCAAAAGAAAAGAGATGAGGTGCCTTTCTCACCGAAGGATCAACAGTCTGTTGAATCATTTGTTCAGGTTTTTTCCCTCTCAGAATATCTCTCCTCTTTGAATCAGGGTTCCAGTGATTGTTGCATCTAAGTGCCTGTTTGAGAGGTCCTTTTTTAGTTTCTCTTCTCCTTATAAGCAAAAGCTAGGCCAAACAATTTTTTACAAAAACTCTTATAATAAAAAGAGCTTTTTTTAATTTGAAGAAAAAAGTCAAAAGTTCTTTGGAGGAGCTTTTTTTAAGTTGTATTAGCTTTTTTGAAATGAATAGCTTTTAAGTAATTTTTTAAACTAAAATTTTTATATAATCATCAAAAAGCTTTTAGCTTTACTTTTAAAGCTTTTTTTTTTCAACTTTAGCTTAAAAGTAGTTTGATAAGAATCAAATAGTAAAACAAGAATAATCTGAATAATTCCTCTGTTTTATTCTTAATCCAGTAAATTGATCCAGGTTTCACTTGAAATAAATGAAGTTACATGCTATAAGCTCAAATTTGCAGAAAGAAATAAAGAAAATAACGATCTGAAAGTAAAAGTTCAGGGGCCTTCGAGATGCCCTGATATCTCCCATTTTGCCATAGCAAATTCCATGACCTCCAAGGTGTTTATCCCCACTTCACGTCTCCCCTTTATCAGCAAAAGGAGTAACAGACTCTCCTAACAAACTTGCTGACTCAGCATGCATCATGGGCTGTGAAGCAGTATCCATTCTGATTCCTCCTTTGGGCCTTTTGCCTTTCTTGTTGTTTCTGACATAAACCTTGCCATATTGGACTTTGTTAATTTGGGCCCTATCAATACTTCCCCCCAAAGAAAGCACCTTGTCCTCAAGGTGAAAATCAGGGAATTGAGAAAGTATAGCAGAATAATCTTCCCAGGAATTCTCAAACGTAGGTAGATATGCCACTGAATCAAAACCTGCATCTGGCCATGGTGACCCCTACGCCATTGTAACACCTTTTTAGGAACAACCACCAATTCCCATTCTTCTGACAAAGCGGAAGGCAAGGGCTGTGCATTGTCAATGGGATGTGTAGCTTGTTTAAGCAAAGAAACGTGAAAAACTGGATGAACCTTGCTAGTGGAAGGCAAAGCCAACCGATAAGCAGAAGTGCCAACCTTAGCCAGAATTTCAAACGGTCCATAATAGCGTGGGTTTAACTTTTCATTTATTTTAGTAGCTAGGGACTTCAACCTGTATGGTTGAAGATGCAAGTACACTAGATTACCCACCTCAAACTGCACCTCTCTCCTCTTTTTATCTGCTTGAGACTTCATTCGGTCTTGAGAAAGACACAAATTTTCTTTCAATTCATCCAAAATAAGTTCCCTATCAGCCAACAAGTGAGAAACCGCATCTACTGTAGGGAAACTATTACCCACCCGCAATAAGCTAGGAGGATCCACACCATATAAAGCTCGAAAAGGAGTCATGCCAGTGGGAATTTTAAAGGTGGTGTTGTACCAATACTCCACCCAATGTAACCAGTTTGGCCAAGTACGTGGTTTTGGGCTACAAAAACAACGTAAATACATCTCAAGGTTCCTATTTACAACCTCTGTTTGCCCATTAGATTGGGGATGATAAGTAGTTGTAAAATTGAGTTTTGTACTAGCACATTTGAAGAGTTCCAACCAAAAATGACTTTGAGACAACCGGTCCCTATCTGACACAATTGTAAGGGGAAAACCATGTAACCGGACCACATTTTTAACAAACAAGTCAGCCACCTCCTTAGCCGAATAGGGATGGGCTAAGGGCAAGAAGTGAGCAAATTTAGTAAGGCGGTCTACTACAATAAAAATTGTATCAACTCCGTGAGCCTTTGGTAGTCCACCCACGAAGTCTATTGATATATCCGTCCAGACTTGGGACGGAATTGGCAGGGGCTGCAAAAGCCCAGTTGGTGAAAGGTTTTGAACCTTATTTTGTTGACAAACTGCGCAATCCATCACATACTGTTGGACCATCTTCCGCATGCCCTCCCAAAACACAACTCCAACCATCCTCCTATACGTCCTAGAGAACCCAGAGTGTCCCCCAATACAAGAATCATGGAAATCGGACAGAAGAGCAGGAATTAACTTAGAAGATTTAGAGAGGACCAACCTGTTTTTTAGAAAATGCGTCCTCCCTGTAAATGAAACCCAGCATGTGAAGCAGGATCAGCCACAAGATTCTGGATAATCCCTAAGAGCCGAGGATCAACCTGCACTTCAAGGTCTATATCCCCCAACTGTGGCAAATGTGTTGTAGACAACAGATGAAATTCTTCACTGACAAAGCATCAGCAACTACGTTCCCCCTTCCCGGTTGATAAAGAATTTCAAAGTCATATCCCATAAGTTTTGAAACCCATTTTTGTTGACCTTCTCCCAATACCCTCTGCTCAAGTAAATATTTGAGGCTCTTCTGATCTGTCTTAACCACAAAATGCCTACCCAAGAGATAGGGTCTCCATTTCTGGACAGCAAACACCACAACCATTAATTCCTTTTCATAAACAGATTTCCCCATGACATGGGGTGAGAATCCCCTACTAATAAACGCAAGTGGTCTGCCCTCTTACATCAGAACCGCACCTATTCCCTTGCCGGAGGCATCCGTTACCACTTCAAAAGTCTTGGAGAAGTCAGGTAAAGCCAATACAGGGACAACAGTCACTAGCTTTTTCAACTGATCAAAGGCAGCCTTTGCATTTGCATCCCACTTGAAAGCATCTTTTTTAAGCAAATCAGTGAGAGGACGGGCTATCATGCCATAATCTTTCACAAACTTCCTATAGTACCCCGTTAAACCAAGGAATCCCCTCAACCCTTTGATGTGTTTTGGAACTGGCCATTTGACCATAGCCTTGATCTTCAAGGGATTAGCTTGTACTCCATCATCAGAAATGATGTGTCCTAGGTATTCAACTTGTCTTTGACCAAAGATACATTTTTTCCTATTTGCAAACAGTTTGTGGGAATGTAGAGTTTTGAATATCTTCCTCAAGTGATCAATATGTTCTACGGCCCCTTTGCTATGGACCAGGATGTCATCAAAGAAAACCAAAGCAAACTTCCTTAAATAAGGCCTAAACACCTCATTCATAAGGGTCTGAAAAGTGGAAGGAACATTAGTAAGTCCGAAGGGCATTACTAAATACTCATAATGCCCCTCGTGAGTCCTAAAGGCAGTCTTGGGGACATCATCCTCCTTCATTCGAATTTGATTGAACCCAGACTTGAGGTCCAGCTTACTGAACACTCTTGATCCCCCACTTCATCCAATAGCTCATCCACAACCGGAAGGGAAAATTTATCCGGTATAGTAACCTTGTTCAAGGCTCTATAATCCACGCAAACACGCCAGCTCCCATCTTTTTTTTTTCACCAAAATAACCGGACTCGAATACGGACTCACACTTGGCCTAATCATACCATCATTCAGCAACTCCCCGACCAATTTTTCAATTTCGGACTTTTGGAAAAAAGGGTACCTGTGGGGCCTGATGTTGGGAACTACGGCCTCTGGCTTCAATAATATGGCATGGTCCTGACTCTTTTTTGGAGGGAACCTTTTTGCTTCAGAAAAAATATCTCCATACTCCTCCAACAGGTCATCAGGCTTCTTCCATTCGTCAAGGAATTTCTGAGATGGAACAAGAACATCCCACTTCACATAGTAGCCCTCCCCTTGCTGCTCTAATGCCTTGGCCATAGATTTAAGAAAAGCAAAGGTCCTGGACAGAGATGGATCCCCTTTGATTGTTGTCTCCTGACCATCGCTTAAAAACTTGATGGTTATTTCCCATAAATTTGCTTTAATTTCTCTCAATCCCTTAAGCCAATCCAAGCCTAAAACCACGTCAGCTCCACCCAGGTCGAACAGATGCAGATCCTGCACGACGACACTGTTTTGAATCTCAAGAGTAATAGCTCTACACACTCCTTGACAAGTCACTTTATGACCATTCCCTATCACCACCGTGTAAGAAGGTGTTGTTTCGGACTTCAACCCCAGGTGGCCAATCAACTCTTGCTTAATGAAATTACTAGATGCTCCACAATCTATATGTACCTCCACCCGTTTGTCACCAATAGTGCCCCAAACCTTCATGGATTGGCTCGAAGAGATACCCATCATGGTATGCAAGGAGAGTTGAAGGGCTACCTCCTCTTCGAGCTGCAGTGATTCAGCCACTACCAACTCAGCTTCCTCCTCCAGCCTTGTATCATCAACATCTTCTTCGTGAGTGATGAGCAGGTGAATGTGTCGCGCCGGGCACTTGTGCTTTGGCCCCCATTTTTCGTCACATTTAAAGCACAAACTCTTGCGTCTACGTTCGCGAGTCTCTGCATCAGAGAGACGTTTGAACCGAGTGCCAGAAGATTCGGTAGCGCGACTTCCGGTAGAACCTCTCACCGACTGATCTCCGTGCGACATTTGTGTCTGTTGTGTAGATTTGGAAACATCTGGAGCTGGCTTAGAAGACGCGTGCCCTATTCCTCCAGAAGAAATATTTCCAAACGTTGGGTTTCTTGGGCTCGCGGAGTACTTCTGAGGCCCAAACCCATTTTTTTGATTAAAGAAGCCCATTCCCTCGTCGGCCCAAGCCGTGTTCCTGAGCTTTATTCCTTGGGCAAGCTTCATGATGGAGGACAACCGAAGCCCAGGGTTCATAAGAATCTCTTCTCTTATACTTGCCTTCAGCCCACTTAACCAGGCTCCCCTCAGGACCTCTTCATTAGCGTATCTCATCGTCCCCACCACCATCTCAAACGTTGCTTGAAACTCCGCTACAGAACCGGTTTGCTTCAACGAGTAAAGAGGGCCGTATGGGTTATCAATCATCTCCGATTGGAAGCGACTCAGAATTTCTCGCCTGAAGATCTCCCACGTGACGTTGCCCTCGTGGAGCTCCCACCATTGATACCATGTGAGAGCCTCTCCCTCAAGGATGAGCATTACAGCGGCCACCTTCTCCTCTTCCTCGATTTCATTCACTTGGAAATACCTCTCTACTTTGCTCAACCATGCGTATGCATTCAACCCTGAGAAGGAGGGAATCTCCAGCCTCCGGCTTCTCCCTTCACCTTGGGTCACTCCCCTGTGGTTGTTGTTCAATCCAGAGGAGCCTCCTCTCCCTCTTCCCCCACGATTTCGTTCCTCTCTGAACGCTTCCGCACGAAGTTCTTGGATCCCAGCACCAAGCTCTCGCAACTGCCTGATGATTTCAGCTTGGTTAATAGCAGTTGCTTCCATACACTTAAGCAATTCATCCTGCCCCAACTCCGATCGACGCACTCTTTCCTTCAAGTTCTCCATGGTCCTCGTTCTCACCATAACCCAGCTCCCCGTTGGAGCTTTGATACCAATTGATAAGAATCAAACAGTAAAACAAGAATAATCTGAATAATTCCTCTGTTTTATTCTTAATCCAGTAAATTGATCCAGGTTTCACTTGAAATAAATCAAGTTACATGCTATAGTACTGCTATAGCTCAGATTTGCAGAAAGAAATAAAGAAAATAACGATCTGAAAGTAAAAGTTCAGGGGCCTTCGAGATGCCCTGATATCTCCCATTTTGCCATAGCAAATTCCATGACCTCCAAGGTGTCTATCCCCACTTAACGTCTCCCCTATATCAGCAAAAGGAGTAACAGACTCTCCTAACAAACTTGCTGACTCAGCATGCATCATGGGCTGTGAAGCAGTATCCATTCTGATTCCTCCTTTGTGCCTTTTGCCTTTCTTGTTGTTCCTGACATAAACCTTGCCATATTGGACTTTGTTAATTTGGGCCCTATCATAGTTTTTAGCTTAAAAAAAAGAAATGCCAAACAGGCTCTAAGACTAGTTAACCGGTTCATTTCGCAGGTTGAAAAACGTAATGGTAATACTCCATTTACACAGTACTATAAAAGCATCATCAGCAAGGCTGCTTCCAGGCAAATGATTTCAAATATAAAGGTATGATTGATTAGATCACTTGCTTCTTACTATTTCTGTCTGTTTGGGTGCGTTCATGCTATTTATGATTTGGGTGTATGAACCAGGGTTTGGACTGAATATCTCATTTCTTCTACAATTAGTCTGAAGATTGATGATTGTCTATGATTACAAATTTGTTAACAAGTTCTTCAAACTTTAAGAGGATCGGGGGAAGTGGTGAATTGAATTTGCTAATTTTTTTAGAACTTTTTGCAAACCTTTGCTCTCAAGAATTTTTTTGAGGCTATTAATGTATTTAAATAAATGGATAATGATAATATGGGCAGTCAAGTATACTAGCACACAACCAAGAAGACAGTATTTTATGTTTGCTTTTGCAATGAAAGCCTAAGTCCTATAAATCTGTGGTCCCGAAGCTTCCCTGGACTTGGCCTTACTCATCTGCTTTGTCATTATCAAAATCACAATAAATTATGTATTCACAAAATTCACCATTCATCCTACTTTAGGTTTAATATATGATGAGTAATAATTTAGATTGCAGAATATGTGCTTCTCAAATAGATATTTATCAATAATGCTGAGCCATGTAAAATTCCCTAGGGTAAGTCAAAGGATTAAAATTTCTAGTCGTCAGGTTACTAAGGAGTTAGAGGAGACACAATTTAAGATATTGTGTTCTCAAATTTAAATCCTGTAAATTGTGTTTCTGACATTATCAGTGATATATGCTGCTGCAGTCTCCCGGCAAAGAAGGAAAGAAGAAAATGCAACATCCAAATGGCATCGTTGATGCGACCAGTATTGATTCTTGAAAGAACCAATGTTTTCTTCTTGCTTTCATGATTTGATTGATTCTACTCGAGGTTGAAGGAAACCAGATGTTACTTTTTGTCCTCTTTGATACACCTTACTTTTATATTTAGAAATTATTGTGTAAAATGGAAACGTTGAATAGAAATGCAGTTTCATTCATTACACCAAACGAGCATTATTTTTTATTTTTGGATTTGGATTTGGAGTAAAGTATAAATATTGAAAGTTGAGTTACTAAGTTGATTTTTTTCATAATTGATTTAAGTGTATTCGGGTGAAAGTTGAAATGGGTGCTTTGTTTTGTTTTTTTTTTCCTTTTATTTTATTAATCAAGATATTGCATGTTTTAATTAAAACATTCTTCAAACAATTTACATATATTGCTATTGATTTAATTAATTTTTTTTATGATTTTAGCTTTAATAATGTTTAATTGTTTTAAATAGGTGTATTGTTTCTTAAAAAAAAAAGTCACTTATTTGTTTTATACTTTTATTAAATTGAATTGTTAGTGAAGTTGACTTAATTAAATTCAATATTTTATGTTTGATTTTATTTTCATTAAAAAATATCCTAAATAAATTATTTAAAAAAATAATTTTGAATAACAAAAATTTGAAAATAAACTTTGATGATTAAACTTGTTATGGACCACTTATGTGGTACCCATTTTCTATCCCCACTACATAGAGCATCTCATTCCATTACTCTCCCATAACTTTCATCCACTACCAATATACACTACCAATAACCACCCATTAAACATTGCATCATGTCATTAAGTCACCTGCAAACTACCCACTAGGGGCATAATCTCCCAGTGCATTCATCTATATATAACCCCTTAGAACAAAAAAGAGGATCATCTCATGACCATCTAGGAACTCATTTGATAACCTATCCATCGCAAGTGACTCACACACACACCCCTTATTCATATCATCGGACTTTGGCCTAAGGTACAGGATTTCTCATTGCCTGTCATCTTTACCATCATTTTTACCATAAGCTCCGTAGATACAAGTACTAGATATCTTGCTAGACATTAATGTTCATTCCAGAGCAAAACCTTAATTACAAATGTAACCTGTAACATTATAAATTTGGGTAAAGTGTGTAATTTTAAAGGATGTAAAGTTGTGTCATTTTAAGAGAGAGAAAGAGATAGAAAAAAAAGGAGAGAAAGTTGACAAAAAAATAAAGATGTGAGACCCACCTCTTTGTGAGAGTGAAAGGATATAAGTTGTCATTTAAAAGGATAAACACTTTTCCCTATAAATTTTATTATATAATTTTGCATAAATACAAAATAAGGTTAAGATATCAAACAAATAACTAAGTAACAAGTTCCCTTTTTAACTTAATATTGAAATATTAAAACAAATAAATAAAATGACACAACTTGAGATATACTGCAAGGCGCTGAGCTTCGATATCAGCAAGTCGAAAAGGTCGCCTTTACACTCATCTTTGCTGCCAGACGTCTGAGACCGTATTTTCAGTGCCACCCGATCACAGTCAGAACTAACCAGCCAATCCGCCAAGTCCTCCACAAGCCCGACATCGCAGGAAGGATGATGTCATGGGCGGTTGAATTATCTGAATACCAGATCACTTACGAGCCGCGTACCGCCATCAAAGCCCAAGCCCTTGCAGACTTCATCGCAGAAATGACACACGTCAGCCCAACTGGCGACCAGGTAGCTGACGCCCCCAGGCCAGCAACATGGAAGCTTTTCGTTGACGGTTCATCCAACGCCAAAGGATCAGGTGCAGGCATGATAATTGAAAATCCAGACGGCGTATCCACGGAACACTCATTATCATTCGAGTTCAGTACAACCAACAACCAGGCAGAGTACGAAGCAATGATAGCAGGCCTAACTCAAGCAAAGGAGATGGGTGCCCAACATCTCAAGGTATTTAGCGACTCCCAACTGGTAACCTTCCAGATCTCAGGAGAGTACCAGACTAAGGGACCACTGATGTGTAAGTACTTGAAGAAGGTCAAAGAGCTACTCTAATCCTTCGAAAGTGTTGAAGTGGAGCATATCAGGCGAGCAGATAACGTCAGGGCCGATATCCTCGCCAAATTGGCAAGCACTAAGAGCCCAGGTAACAATCGTTCTGTAATTCAGCACAATTTGCCTGACCCATGCATAATCATGAACATTACTGACGCCACCGCTGAAGTCGCCGAAGAAAGTTGGATCACGCCCATCATCAACTACCTGACAGTTGGGATCCTGCCTCCAAACCCAAAAGAAGCAAAGAAGGTCGTTTGGAGGAGTGCCTACTTCTGCATCGTCCATAGGCGATTGTACAAAAGAGGGATCCCAATCCCACTTCTCAAATGCATCGTCCCAAATGATGTACACTATATCTTGGAAGAGATTCATGAAGGGATCAACGGCCACCACATGGGCGGTCACTCCTTAGCAAAAAAAGCCCTAAGAGGGGGATTTTATTGGCCAACGATGGAAAAAGATGCGCGAGAACACGTGAAGAAATGTGACAAATGCCAGAGGTTCGCAGACATTCACAGAGCTCCGCCAGAAGAGTTAACCTCAATCACGTCGCCGTGGCCCTTCTACAAATGGGGGATTGACATCTTAGGACCTTTCCCCATGGCGGCGGGACGAGTCCAGTGGCTTTTAGTTGCAATAGATTATTTTACTAAGTGGGTGGAGGCTGAACCTTTGGCTACCATCACATCCCAGAAGGCCAGGAAGTTCTTTTGGAGGAGCATAGTTTACCGTTTCGGTATCCCTGGCGAGGTAATCACAGACAACGGCACCCAGTTCACCGATGGCAAATTCCGGGAGTTAATGAAAAGTTTGCAAATCCGACACCACTTCGCCGCGGTAGAACACCCACAATCCAACGGTTTAGTGGAGTCGGCCAACAAGATGCTGACCAAAGGAATAAAAAAGAAACTCGAAACACACAAATGAGCGTGGATTGACAATCTCGACAATGTGTTGTGGGGGTATCGTACGACGGCCCAATCTTCCACCCAAGAAACGCCTTTTAGGCTAACTTACGGGTCAGAAGCAATGATCTCTGTGGAAATCGGCGAATCTTCATGGAGGCGTGACCATGTAGCCGCAGTCGCCAACGATCAAAACCTGGCCGAAGCATTGGATTTGCTGGACGAGCTCCGAGAACATGCCGCACAAAATGACAAGCTCACCAAAGATAAGTCAGCCACTTACTACAACAGGAAGGCGGTCCATCGGAGGTTTGAAGTTAAAGACATAGTCCTACGAAGGGCGGACGTTGGAAACAAGAACGCCCGTGAAGGAAAACTCGCCCCAAATTAGGAAGGACCATACAGAATAACGAACGTGCTAGGGAACGGAGCATACTCCTTAGAGACGTTGGACGAGAAAGCAATCCCGCGAGCATGGAACACCGACAAACTCCGAAAATATTATAGTTGAACGCCCATGTAACATTCTCTGCACTCTTTTCCTTTCCAAGTTTTTATCCCAACGGGTTTTACTAGGAAAGGTTTTTAATGAGGCAGAACCTTTAATGAAAAACTTCTGACTCAAATTACTATTGTTAGCATGATTTAGTCAAAAACGGGATGGTTCTCACCCCCGCCGCAGTTGGACTGGGACGGTACTCACCCCCAGCCAACGCCCAAAAACGGGATGGTTCTCACCCCCGCCGCAGTTGGACTGGGACGGTACTCACCCCCAGCCAACGCCCAAAAACGGGATGGTTCTCACCCCCGCCGCAGTTGGACTGGGACGGTACTCACCCCCAGCCAACGCCCAAAACGGGACGGTTCTCACCCCCGCCGCAGTTGGACTGGGACGGTACTCACCCCCAGCCAACGCCCAATAGTGAGACGGTTCTCACCCCCGCCGCAGTTGGACTGGGACGTTACTCACCCCCAGCCAACGCCCAATAGCGGGACGGTTCTCACCCCCGCCGCAGTTGGACTGGGACGGTACTCACCCCTAGCCAACGCCCAAAAACGGGACGGTTCTCACCCCCGCCTCAGTTGGCTTGGGACGGTACTCACCCCCAGCCAACGCCCCAAACGGGAACTAGAGCACTAACGACGCAAAATAGAGTTGATCAACATTCATTAAAGGCGTGCGGAAACACAGAAAAAAGATGCATTATCGGCAAAGGAGGAAGCCCGAGGAGAATAAGAACATAGAGAAAGAAATGTGATTCATTAAGCAAAAGAAGAAGCGTGGGGCTGACATGCCAGCTGCAAGCGCCAAATTAAAGAAAGAAAAGAGATTGATTACAAAGTCCTATTTACAAGTTACGCAGTCCTTTCTTCCGGACCACTCACCGCCCCAACGTCACCTCATGGCACCTGATCAAGAATAACCTCGCTGCCACTACCCGCCGCATCCGTAGGCGGACATGCATCAGAAGTCTCACGCCCACCTTCGACCCTTTGGTCACCCTCGCCATCAGAAACGGGGAGCGCCCCGCGTGCCCCTTCATCGTCGTCAGTTTCGGGGGCTACCTCAATTACCTTCACGGCGTCGCCATCAAGTCGCTCAATTATTTTACTATCCTCTACGTCATAGGCGGGGTCAAAACCCGTCAAATCAGCACCAGGATAGCGGATAGCCACTTGCTGAAGAACGCTGTCGAAAGCTTGGGTCATAAGGCTGGCAAGAGCCTCTTCTAGTTTCTTAACTTGACCAAGGGCCTTGTTAAGATCTTCTTCTTTAGCATGCAGTCGCCCCTCCGCCACAGACAGTTTGGCAGCAAGTTCATCCTTCTCAGTCAGGAGGACGTTCTTCTCTTTCTTGACGCCCTCCAGCGCCTTACCTAAAGCGCCCTTATCACCCTTGAGACGCTTCACTTCATCGTCAACGCTGGTCTGCCGTGCTGTTAATGATTTGATTGAAGCCTCCTTGTCAGAAAGCTCTTTGCTTAGACGCCCGACATCAGCAGTAAGGGCGGTCACTTGTTGGCCAAGATCTTCAAGGCGATCTGCCTGCGCGGAGCACTTTTCATCAACCGCCAGGGCAATTTCCTGCATCGCAAAGATGCGACCAACGACCACCTGAGTACAATCCAGCAATTGTTGACGGTCAAGGCGCGATGGGGAAAGCAAGGTAGGACGCCCTATGTTGGGGTATCCTCGTGAAAGATCCCTTTCTGATAAAGAAAGGGCGCTTCAAATTGCAACCGGTGCTGCGGCGATTGAAGGACTCGGGGGCGGAGTCAAAGCCTGATCACCCTCAGTTGAAGGGCGATCGATTACCCGATCAGAATCAAGGGAAAGGCCGTCATCCTCAACATGACCGTGGCGCGAAGATTTGGACGGTCGAGTCGGCAATGAGCTCGTAGACGCGCCACGTTTCAAACCGGATCCTCCCAGTGAAGGCGATCCGCTACCCAACGTAGACTCGCTAGTTGAAGAATTGAGAACAGCCCCAGTCGCCTCTCTAATTATTGGACGGTTGGCCCGTTTCCTCAATTCCTCTGCAGGAATGTCCGCGGCAGAACGAGGCTTCCCCTTCTTCTTCGGAGCCACCGCCTTACCCTTGCCCGTATCCTTCGGCGCAAGGGCGGGTTGAGTCGAAGCAGCCTCGCCTTGTCGCGCCCGCAGTTTCGCAGCCGCCTCGCGAGCAAGCCTTAGAGATTCAGCTGCCATGCTCCCAACTGTAAGTCAAAATGAAGACATAGAAGAGTGAGAAGCTACAAGGAAAAATGAAGATAAAGAAGGCGTTAGAAGCTACAACATGATAAAGAGAGATAAATTAAACACTCAGAACGCCATCACACCTCCGTGGCACAACACTCGCTTCGTCGGCCACACGGGCAAAAATCCCTTAACGTCCACAAACCAGTCAACCACCAAACGCTCCTCAGGCGTTAAGCTACCAAGGAGTAAGAGTAACGACCGACGGTCACCTCATAGTGGGCTTTAGTCCAATATAAAGGAAATCGACATTGCCTTGTCGCCGGATCAACAAAAAATGGAAGCTCCCCATCCCCCAGCGTCGGCTCAATCCAGAAGAAGGTGTGTTTCCAATTCTTATATGAATTAGCATATTGAGCAAATATCGCTCCCAACGAAGTCCCCGCCTTCAGAGAAACCCACTCAAGCTTTTTCTTCGGCGATACTTGGAACAGGTAGAAGAATAACCTAACAGAGAAGTCCCATTTAAAATATCGGCATATACTTTCGAATACCCTAACGAACACCCAGGCGTTCGGATGTAACTGAGAGGGCGCGACTTGTAAATGGGATAACACTCCCATCTCAAAATCCGTGAGAGAAAACCTCACTTTTTGATCCGTAAAGTGGGTCTTATAAACCATGAAGCGCCAAATAGACTTTTTGGCATCACTAGGCGCGTCGCAAACCCGCCGGTCACTTGTCACAGCAATCGGCTGCCATTTGGCTTCATTCGCGCCATCCTCGGTAATCATAAACGCAGGCTCAGTTTGGTAGTGAAGACGAAGAATGTCCCTATCGGCATAACTCGAGGATGACGCAACAATATCCGGGACTACCCATTCCCGCGCCTCGAGGCGAGTATCCGATTGGACAATCTCCATCAGTCAGAAAGAATTCTACGTGGAGTAACAAACGGGTTGTCAACTGGACCTCCAAATCAAGACGACGATTAAAAGGGTAAACAAGAATGGACACCTCGCCCTATACCCCATCTCCACAAACGCCAACTCCCACACCAATCGCCAAAAAAAAAAACGGGGGGGGGGGGGGGGGGGGGGCAGAAGACAGAAAGGGGATCTACTTACCATCAAAATCAGAAGTTTCTGAAGAACTCGAAGCATAAAAATCAGAATAGCTTAATGAAGAAGGCCACCAAACAGGTGGTATCTCATAAAGCTCCAGATCTTCATATATGGCGTCCCACACACCATACCTAACGAGACGCCCATCTTCTGGATGTAACCTACCCAGTCGGTTATCCGTAGATTCGTCATACTTACGGCGATGGAAAGACGCAGAAATTGGTGGTATGTACCCTTTGGAAGTACTTAGAGCAACTGAAGAATTGGCATGCGGGTTTGAAGGTTTATAGTAAGTTTCAAGTGGGCGATGCTGGGGAAGCTGATTGATGGAAGACAAAGGGCGAATAAGTCGCCCTGTGCCAAAGGCAGAACGCCTTGAAGCACGACGGCGGAACCCACTACCTCGCCTAACTGAAGAAGCGGGTGGACACGAACCACGACGACGAGAAGGCCGAGACTTAACCTTCTCGTGGGAACTTCCAGACTATCGTCGCCTAGATCTACTAGGACGACGTCTACCAGAACCGGACGCCTCACCAAGGTAAGGAACTACAGGCCCTAAAGCTCGCTCTGGTAAGAGATTCTGGATCTCTTCCTCAGAAAACCCCAACAATTCAGGGATTTTGCCGTGAGGCAATGAATCTACCCCAGGAACCAAAGAATGAGAAGATGAGAAGAAACCACTAACTCCCACTGGACAGCCTTCGACTGATTCGAAGGCTTCGTCAAACTCCTCCTCTTTGATTTCAACCTCTGGCAAAACCAACCCAGGGATACTCATAACCTTACGGTACCCAGAACAAACAAGAAAAAGAAGGAAAGATATTCAAGAAATTAAAAAGGAAGGGTAAGATGCTGTACCTGAAGATTATGCACAAAACTCAGAAAATCGCAGAAAGGCTGATCGGAAAGACACAATGACGAAAAGTTCAAAATGGTTTCAAAGTAGGAAATGTCCGCCAAAACATATGGCCCCTTTTTTAAAGAAAATGGGACACAACGTGTCACTACACTGCCGTTTGGTCTCCGACCGTTGGATGATGGAGCCAAGAATGATCGGCGGTCATGATAAGCTGTTCTATCTTAAACCGTCAGATGTGAGTAACATATCTAGATGAACGGATGCGATAAAGGACTAGATGGTAATTTCAGGTCAGATATCAATCACGTCACTTCAATGCGCCGTATCTCGAAACGACGCAAGTAGCCTGTAATGATTACAAAGGCGTCATAATTACTTTCACGAGAATCGAAGAGGCATGACAGAAGGGCAAAACCTAAAATACCCCTGGAGAAGGAAAGCAAAAACGGTTGGTATAACGCCCAAATTCTAGCTCGGCGGTTTCTAGCATTAAAACACACTCGTACTATACAGAACACGCCTCACTACGACTTCGGCGAGATCTGATCAGCAAACGCCCTACACCGTCTACACAGCGCCTCAAATAGGCCAACCGCCCCAAGCGGCCCAAGTTCTCCGACCCAACCCTTTAGGACGGTTGCCCTAAAAGGTAACGCCCAATTGACTCTAACTTGGCACCATCCTACGCATGCTACCAAGCTGGGGGGTGTTAGGAATGTGGCTTCCATACTCAAGAGGGGGGTGAATTGAGTATTACAAAATTTTCGCAAAAGCCCCCTTCTAGTTTCTAAATAATCATTTCAAGCAAACTTTGATATGTGAAAAGGTAATTCAGACAATCCATAATGTATAATATAACACAATTGTAGAACTTATACTGGCACATACAAGATATAAAAGAATCAATTAAAGTGCTAGAAATAAAGAGCTTAGAGTTTAGAGAATTGCTAACACAATATATCCTGGTTCGGTCACCACCACTTGTGACCTACGTCCAGACTGAAGCCGCTCGATCAAGTCTTTCACTAACGGTCAAGCTTCACGGGTGCTTGACAAACCTTTACAATCTTCCAAGATTTCGGGTTCTTGGATACCTTTCAATCTCCAAGTTTACGGGTACTTGGTAACCTTACAATTCACTCCAAATTTACTTAGGTATTTGGCTACCTCTCAAACAATGGGTCTCACAACCCTTTCAACTCAATAATACAAGGAGGGAAATATTTGGAAATGAATATACACTCTCAAAGTGTGGATATACAACTTGAAGCACTATAGGTATATGGATTTTCAAGACATGAGCTCAAATATGTTTGATCATTGAAAGATATCAAAGAATATGCAAATAATAGTGTAGAAGCTCTCAAATCATCCTTATGATGTGTAGGAATGGTGATCAATACGTTTTAGGGTCATAAGGAATGTATTTATAGTGTTTCAATTGAAAACTAGCCGTTTATAGCCGTTTATGACCGTTTTATGCATTCTGCCCAGTAAGTATTCGAATACTTTTCGTGTGGTATTCGAATACTTCATTTATAGCCGTTTATGACCATTATAAGCCTTTTTCCCAGCAAGTATTCGAATACTTTTCGTATGGTATTCGAATACTTCATCAGGTATTCGAATACTGCATCCGGTATTCAAATACTTTATTGACAGCAAGAACACTGTTTCGTATTTTGGGCATAACTTGAGTTATACTTGTCGGATTGATGTGATCTTGGTCTCGTTGGAAAGATAAAAGAAAGATCTACAACTTTTATGCAGACCACAAGATCCAAATCCATCATCTTAGATACGAAAAATTGTATGGAAGGCAGCAGCAAAATTAAGCAACAAATTTTAGGTTCAAATGTGTTCTAGCTTGCTTCCAACCACTTTTTGTGAAAGATCTTGACTTGATAAATATGTTTTGAAGTTGTAAAATATGTCAAAGATCTTTTCCTTGGATTTTTCAAATTTATTTCAAGTATATAAAGATTATGATTATGCAATTTGAAAAAACACGTTTACCTTGAGAAAAACTTTGAACTCATGCAATGCAATCTACCATATACCCTCACATATATTCTAAGTCCTAAATATATATTCCAAATATGTTTTTAGACTTAGCTTTATGTCTTGTGTCTTGGATCTTTTCTTGAACTTGATGCTTTGACTTGTTGGATATGACAATGCTTGACACTTTGTTGGTTTTGATCATTTTTCATCATGGTTAGTTATCTTTGATCTTGGTGTTGCTCTTCTAATTATTCCTTGTTGCTCTTGATCCAATGATCTTGCCACTTTGATATAACATTACTCTTCTTGTGTGGCTACATCATACATCTTCAATATCCACATACGGTTAATGCTTTTTGCTCTTGACCAAAGCTCTTCTCTTTTTGTTGTTGCCATTTTGCTATCATCAAAACATACCTTGTATCTACAATCTCCCCCTTTTTGATGATGACAAACTTAAAATTGAGATAGGGTTAGTATCACAAATATTCTAATAATTTATATCATACTCCCCCTCAATTTATGAATGGTTCCAAAACATTGTAATGATGCAAGTTAAGCATTACAAACCAAGATATATGTATATGGTGGAAGAATATAATTTTCTCAATTTTCATATTTTTCTCCCCCTTTGACAACATCAAAAAGCATAAACCAAGATAAGCATAAAATTCCATTTCTCAAAACTTGTTATTTAGCAACAAAACAATAATGTCAAAGCAAGTATTAAAGCTCCCCCTTAATCCATGAATGGTTTCAAAGATAAAAGTGTGAGAATTCTAGGTTCAACAAACATCATTTTTACCTTTTTAGTGCATTCTCCCTATTTCATCTTTATTTTTACCATTTCTCCACATGTTAGGTAGAAGTATATTATATTTTCTCAATTGGCACTTATTCTCCCCCTTAGGCAACATCAAAAGGAATTAAATAGCCAAGGCATATAATAGAGCATCCAAATGATTCAAGTAAGTGCAAATATGCCATGGAAGTGGATTTAAACCTCGAAGTGCTTAATATATCATAAATCCAACACAAATGATCCATACAAGTCAAGATACCCAATATGGGCATATAATCCAAGTATATAGCCAAATTGCCAAAATATCTAGGAAATAAAATCAATAAAGCAAGAGATATCAAGACAAATGATTGCTCTGATTTTTGCTAGCGTACAAGTATATGTGCAAATTGTGGGTATATGACTAGCATGACTTTGGTAATAGCATGCATAAGATTCGTAGATTTATATTAAGCGAGTGAGTTTAATAGCATAAATCATTCGACATATCTACATAAATTTCTATAGCAATATCATGTCATATGCAAGCAAATAGAGAGATTAGGAGACTTAGCTAACTTATGGAGTATTTTGCAAATTAAACCTTTTTGAAGTATCTCCAATATTGTTATTCTTCATTCCTTTGTAAGCTCTTGGAGTTAGTCTCTATTCTCCATCACAAACATCCTTTCTAGGCACAATAAAGTTAGTCTTTTTAAAAGCAAAAAATATTGACTCTTCCATTGTCATAATTATTTTATAAGCCAAATGATGGATATAACAAATAAATGCTAGGCTCCCCCTCAAATCATGCATACTAGTAAAATATAAGTCATATGATTACACATGATGTATTAAGAGGAATGTATCCATTGTTATGTATGATATAAAAGGCACTTGAATCAAAAAATTAATAACGACAAGTTATAAGAATCTTCTTCAACAAAAAAATTAAACCTTTTCTTTTTGAAACACAAAATAGATCAAATGAAGTATGTTTGCCAAAACCATATAAGCACATTATCATAAATAAGAGCTTGGCAAAAAGTACTTTCTCTTAATCCGTTAAGTATAAACATTCTTAAACTTAATTCTCATTTCAAAAAGAATTTAAGAAAGATAAAGATTTTTTCCATTTAAGAAAGCATATCCCTTGAGTGTAATCAAAAAAATATTGAAACATCTCTCCTCTTTTTCTCATTAGTTTAAAAGCCTTGAAATAATATAGAAATTTTGAAGACTAAGTCTCATCTTTTGGATTTTCAAATGTTCACATTTGTAAATCATTTCAAAATATTGATGTTTGGAACTTCCTTAAATTTGCTCTCAATATTTGATCGCACTTTTCAAAGCAAGTAGAGAGACTATTACATTTATATCATGTATCCAAACTTTTTTCCAATTTTCAAGATTACAAAAAGGTGAAAGATACTTTCAACATCTTGAAATAGTTCTCAAGGGTATAAGGTTTTCAAAAGCTTCTCTCAAATGACATAAGAGATTTTTCTTCAAAATCAAGTCAAAAGCTCATCTTGAAAAAGATTTTCATAAGAATTGTACCACTTAGAAGCAAGATGATTATTGATTAAAGTTTCAACTTAATGAAATATGCTATTGGAATCAAAATACGTATATATTCAAGAAAGGTTTACTCTATATGCAATGACAAAATTCAAGATATAAGATCTGTGAGCAAGTGAAGAAAGTCTCTTTTGGTGCTCTTCATTCATCTCTTTCTTTGTCCACATATGTTTGACACTTCAATATTTGGTTGCCATATTTGATTACCAAATGTAGAGTTAACTCTTAAAGCTTTTCAAATCAAAGGTTAGCAACAAATATCATTTAAGCACATCTCCAAGCATAAATTAGATTGATGTACAACATAAGTCATTTATCATATTATCAAATATATATTCAAACATAAATGAAGCACATATGCTCTTGAATCTTAAAATATATATTTAAACATAGTCAAAGCATGATTCAAGATTAGGAAGAAATATATGACCATCATCAAAACATATTGGGACATTTTGAAGCAAGTAATGATCATATAAGTCATGTTATTATAGATGAGAAATTTTAAGCATAATCACATGTCAATCCAAAAGATACAATTTCTTTTCAAAAATCAATACTTGAAAGATCATGGAATTAGCATTTTACATATATTTTTCTTGTTTCAAGAGTATGGCATATGTCAA